>PVKC010025430.1:0-16491 GCA_004027635.1 Crocidura indochinensis
TAATGTGCACCAGGGCTCATTTTATTATTAGTAGCAGGCTGTAATAAAGCAAATGCACAGAATAATTTGTTGAGTCATGAGGCTCAGGCTATAGATGAACTCAAGAGATGGTGGGGTGTGGGAGGAAGGCCACTAGCCAGTAAATTTCATATCCATGTGGGTGGTGGTTATGGGGTGGGGAGAGGCAGCTTCTCTGAGCTGTGGGAATCCATTAGTGAAAGGCAAGTCGATGAAAATGGCATCGGAACTTGATTCTGGATAGTGAGAGGCCCTCGGGATATATGAACAATCGAGTCAACCTGAATCCATGCCTGAATGCATTTGTCTTTTCCCTCTGTTGCATCCGAGGGCCCAGAAGAAGGCCTAAAGGTTTTATATCAATTTACCCCTTCCTTAGCTTATGTCCTCAGCTTCTCCTCATCTAAGTGGCATCTCTGACACTTGCAAAACCAAAGGAGTGGGGGCAGGAGTAGGCTCTTGAGGGTCAATGCTAAAGGACTAAACAAACAGCTCTAGCTTTTTTCTCACACTAAATTTGTTAAGAGGAAAGGGAGAGGCAGTGGGATTAGGTGTGACTGTCCCCAGTCACCCGAGGATGCTTTCGTACTTCTTCCTTCTGTCAGGAGGATGGAGTGTTTGAGTGTGTATTAGATGCAAATAGAATGCTTTATCCAAAATAGAATGCTTTCTCCAAAACCTCCCTCCTTGGGGCTAGAGAGAGAGCACAACAGTAGGGCATTTGCTTTGCATGCAGCAGAAACCAATCAATCAATCAAATAGGTAAATAAATAAAGTTTAAAAATTAAAAAAAAAAAGCTCTCTTCTCTGTCTGGAATTTACACCCATTTTTCTGTTCTCTGATGGTCTCAAAATGGTCATGATGGCCCTTAGAGGAACAAAAACAACCTAAAGCTAACTGGATTTATGGACTGCATAGAAAAGAGAGTCAGGGCTCTTAACCTTAGGAAGGACAGGAGAAAGGAGTATTTACCTGGACATTGTTTGGCTGGAGAAATCAGACAACCTCCCTGCCTAAATGCTTCCTCCATATATAAGTCCATTTTCTGTACCTGTCAACATGATATATATCATATTTACAACTTTCACTCTTAATCATGTGACTCAGGAGAGGTCTAGGAGATTCCTGACCAAACAAGCCTTTGGTTCACGCAAGAGCCTGAGGATACAATGCTACTCCAACTCTGTGATGCTGGGGTTCCCCAATGCAAACCATAGTGCTCAGGACCTTCAGGGCTACACCCAACAAGGCTCCACAGACCATACCAGATACAAACTAGGCATAAACCCTCAAAACTATATTTTTAGTTTTAATAAGTTTATTTTTAAATAATTAAGCACTAATGTGAGTTTATTCTTTCTATTTTTTTTTTTTTTTAGTTTTATTGGAGGGGTAAGGAATAGGATAAGGTCCTATGTGCTCAGGAATGACTTTTGGTGGTGCTCAGGGGACCCTATGTAGTTCTGGGGATCAAAGCAGGGTTAGTTGCATGTAAGACAAGTGCTCTAAACCCTGTACTATGTCTCAGGCCCCAGGTTTTTATTGTTTGATTAGTTTTGTTGGATTATTTTGGTGCCAGAGTTTGAGCCCAGCAGAGTCTCATACATGGAAAGTACCTATTATCAAGTCATATGTTTGGGCATCCCCTATCCTTATAGCTGCACCAATAAGACATACATATTTACCACCACACTATTCTGAAGGTCACAGTTCATGGTGCTCATGATATGTATGCTGCTGCGCTGCAAATCTCCAGAACGTTCTCGTCTTGTGAAATTGAAGGGCATGGCATATTTAAAGATAGTTTTCTTTTTTTCTTTCCTTTCTTTTCCTTTTTGGTTTTTGGCTCACACCCAGTGATGCTCAGGGGTTAGTCCTGGCTATGTGCTCAGAAATCACTACTGGCTTGGGGGACCATATGGGATGCCAGGAATTGAACCCAGGTCTGTCCTGGGTTGGACACATGCAAGGCAAATGCCTTACTGCTGCATTATTGCTTCAGCCTCTATTTCTTCTTTTGTTTATATATATAATTTTTTATAGAAATAATTGTGATTTATGAAGTCCTTTCTAGTTGAGTTTCAGACATACAATGACTCAGGCCCAATCTCACTACCAGTGTCGATCTCCCTCAACTAACATTCCCAGAGTGCATCCCATGTCACCACACCTGCCTCCCACCTGCCAGAAAAACAGGCCAATTTTAAACTTAGATTGTTAAAGTTTGTTGACTTTGACTTGGATAGCCAAGAGTAACTACTGAGCATCACAGAGTATGGCCCAAAAATAAAAAAAAAATTTTTTTTTTTTTTGGTTTTTGGGTCATACCCGGCAGTGCTCAGGGGTTACTCCTGGCTCCATGCTCAGAAATTGCTCCTGGCAGGCACGGGGGACCATATGGGGCACCGGGATTCTAACCGATGACCTTTTGCATGAAAGGTAAACGCCTTACCTCCATGCTATCTCCCGAAAAAAAAACTTTTTTTTAGCAAAGAAAGGTACCTTAAGAATAATTAAAATCAGTATCATTCTTTCACAGGTGTGGAAATCAAGGTTAAAAGCAAAAGTTAAAGAGGGGTCAAGTTCAAAGTACTTACCACTTGCTGAGACAAAAAAGAAGACTGCATCGGTTTGAATGCTTACATTTTTTTTTCTTCCTAGTTAATGTGTGTTGGCACTAGTAGTAGTCTTTGGAGTTCATCAATTTTACTGGGTGGGGTGGTGGTGGGGGTATGCCATCTTCTCCTTCCAGCTTGTCACAGTTCTGCTGTAACTATCCTGAGATAGAAGATTGAGTCTGAGATAGAAGATGGAGAACCATCAAGCCCCAATACCAACCATCTCAGGTTAATCCCACACAACAAAAAACTCTGAGCTATGCTTTAAATAGGACCAAACAGTTTCACCTTCTCCTAGTTTCCATAGGGATGATTTCAAATGAGGGTGAAAAATACACACACACACACACACACACACACACACACACACACACACACACACATTTAAATATTGGCCAAGCAAAGCCAAACCTTTCTGTTTCCATTTGCAGTCGGCTCGGTATTGAGACTCGAAGTTAAAAATATTTGAAATATCTGTATGTGGCCAGGGCCTGCATAGCAGAGGGTAGGATGGCTCCTTGCTGCTGTGTTGTTCAGAGGAAAGTGAGACTTCCACGCGCCTAGAGACCTATAGCTACATTAGATCATCAACTATTTTCACTGGTCTCATCATTCCTGTGACTGCCTATACATGAGTCCAAATTTCCAAACTAGATGTAGCTCCTCCTACCAACCAACCCACCCAAACCTCCTTCACTTCTTCTGGCCTGTGGGACCCTCTCAGAATCTCTCCCGATTCACAAGCTTGCTAGAACCCAGAATGACACTTGTTCCTTTGCCTGTGCCACTGGCTGATCCTATTTTGACCCTCTTTCCCATGAGATGAATCTTTTTTTTTGTTTTTGTTTTTGTTTTTTTGGGGGGCCGCACCCGGTGACGCTCAGAAGTCGCTCCTGGCAGGCACGGGGGACCATATGGGGAACCGGGGGATCGAACCACGGTCTGTCCTAGGTTAGCGCAGCACCTTACCTCCAGCGCCACCACCCGGCCCCCCTCATGAGATGAATCTTGACTTCCCAACGGAAGTCCTTTAGGGGCATGACCTGATTCCTCTGCTGATAGAGGCTTGTGAAGTGACTCTTCAACTCAGCACCAAGAGGCCAGACTTATCCATGTGCCTCCCTCCAGGGCCTGAAATTGCTGAGGTTGGGTCTCACTGGGCCAAGCATGGTACCTGGAGCCACATGTGAAACTATTTTACATGTGAATCGGATGTGACTGGGAGAGGAGGGAGAAGCTCTGGCTTCTTTGCAACATCATACTTTTCCCATTTTCCTGCAATGAAACTAGCCAGAGTCAGACTGGATCCAGAACAGCCTCAAATTATCCATGACTCCCTCCCATCATTTCTATTTGCCTAAAATGTTACATTTACATGTTACATTTTATGAGATCTCATTCCTTAAAAAATGACCTTATTAAAATAAGCATTAAAAAGACTTTTTAAAAATGACAAAACAGTAATTTTTAGATTATTTTTTGTATTCTCTGTTTTGTTTTTGAGCCACACCCAGCAATGCTCCTGGGTTACTCCCGGCTCTGCACTGAAGAATTACTCCCAGTGGTACTCAGGTGACCATATGTGATGCTGGGATTGAACCTGTGTTCGCTGCATACAAGGCAAACACCCTACCCATTGTGCTGCCATTACAGTAATTTTAGACCTTTTTCATCGCCTCCACAGTCTTAATTACATTTCATAGACTACTTTCTGTATGTCTTTCATTTAAATTAATAGTTCTCAAGGAAAAAAGAGAACAGTTTAATTATTGCATTGATAATTAACCTCTGAAATTAAAAACTGTCCTTTGTCCAACTGATTTACAGAGACCCTCTAAATGGGCAAGAGAAACTGCTTTATAATCTGCTTTCTGAAAAATAAATTTAAAGCCAATAATTTTCAAGCCAATAATTTTTGGAAATACTTTCAAGTTAATACATCATAGTTTCAGTGTTTAGATCTCATCCCAGGGTTGTTATATCAATCTGTCTTGAATTATATCAATACTGTCTTACTAACATACTCTAAAGGGGAGTGAAAAAAAAGAATTTCCCTTGCGCCCTTACATCCACATTTCTTTTTAAAATAAGCCTGGATCCCAAATACCCAGTTTCAGATAAACTCAGAATACTGCTAATAACAGGAGCGGGCACAACTGTAGGCCTCAACTATTCCAATTCCACTAAAAAGACACCAGGGGGCACTACAGGACCATTTTTGTAATTTCCAGTGCCATTTTACACTTGGGCTTGGGAAAAAGGGATTTCTGGAAAGAAAAAAAAATGTTAACCTTCTGAGCCCCGGACATGATTATATTTACTACGTTCAATAAGGTATTGGTGCTCATACGAACAAATTGGGACCAAAAGGTCATTCTAAAGGACTGTGCCCTAAAAAGCAACATAATTGTCTTCCTCATTTTTTTTCTTTTACATCCAATGTAGATGAAGGTCCCTCTGGAGTGGACAACAAGGGTGTGTGTGTATGTGTGTGTGTGTGTGTGTGTGTGTGTGTGTGTGTGTGTGTGTGTGTGTGTGTGTGAGTGACATGAACTATGCTTCACCCTTCGGGGTTTGATAACGTGGGGTGGGGGATGGGTGATCTGCCATCCCACTTTTGTGAGCCAGACTGTTTTATAATAACAAGACCTTCCCTAAAAGGTGACCCTTCCTTTGTGATCATTTCTCTTGGCACTGTATTCTCAAGGGGAAAATTTTTTTTAAAGAAAAATACAATCCCTGAGCTCTCTATGTGAAAGATGAAGTCTCAGATGGAGCAATGCATAATTAAAACTCTCTTCCTAGGATTGCATGCTAAAGGACTGCATTGCATTAATCCAGTCTAAAAAAAACCAGACACTTGTGAGTTTTGCTTTTTTATTTTTTCTGTCTTTCAAAGTCCTACGTCAATTAGAATGAGTGATGCGAGATTTAGCAAGAAGACTGAAGACACACTATTGTCTTGACATCTAATGAAACGAGTGCCTGGCTGCAGTGGGACTGATTCATTTCTCTCTGTTGCCTTCCCTGTAGCCCCACTCGGTCTGAAAGTTTGGTGAAAAAAGAGAAGAAACTGCTGAACCTAGACTTTGTTTGTTTGTTTGTTTGTTTGTTTGTTTTTGAACCATATCCGGCAGCACTCAGCAGTTACTCTGGCTCTGTACTCAGAAATCATTCCTGGCAGGCTCAGGGGACCAAATGGGATGCTGGGAATTGAACTTGGGTTTGTTGGATTTGACTGCATCTAAGGCAAATGTTATCACTCCAGATCCTGAAACTAGACATTTTCATCACCGTTTCATTTGGAGCTCAAAATGCACCCACAGGCTTCCTGCCTTCCCCAGCTGAGCATCCTTGGGTTGGAAGAGGTTAATTCTATATGTGACATCACAGAACCTGAATCTAGATATGTCCAGTCACCACCAAAGATCTTACACCCTCCACGGCTTAGTAACTCAAAGACTCAACGTAGCCTGATGCGTGTCTGCCAAACTCACCCCTCTCTGCTTCCTGTAGACACAGGGAGTTCCATGGCCTTGTTTCCTTGCAGAGGATGCTGCAGAAGTTGGTGGGAGGTAAGTTGGTGGCTCCTTCCTGCACTGTCTCCTTCCTCTGCCCATGTCAGTCCAACCACGAACTTAAGGTTTGTGAAATGGGTGTGAATTGGACAAGGGCAGAGAATGAAAAATGCTGGATCCCTGAGACCCCAGAAGTGGCCAACTCTGACATGAAATGTTTCCACGAACCAGACAGAACTTCTATTTTGTGAAACTACTGAGTTGGGGCTGTTTGAATAAAATTAGCCTTTCTGGGAGGATGAGGATGCCAGCCACGAAGTCTTCATTTGACTTATCAGGGGTCTGGGAGTCCTCAGACATGCCTAACCTTGCTTGGTTTACCATCCCTTTTTTTGAAAACAAAAATCACTCAGGCCCTGGAAATCTCTAAGAGCTCATCCCTACTGTACCAGAAACAACTATTGCCCATGTGGATTGCTGGGGAGGGGGTAAGGTTGGGGTGGTATCACCCACATTTGGGAAATACTGCTTAGTTTTAAGAGTAAATTCTTGGGGCCCAGGAGATAGCATTGGAGGTAGGGCATTTGCCTTTCATGCAAAAGGTCATCGGTTCGAATCCCGGTGCCCCATATGGTCCCCCGTGCCTGCCAGGAGCAATTTCTGAGCATGGAGCCAGGAGTAACCCCTGAGCGCTGCCGGGTGTGACCCAAAAACCACAAAAAAAAAAAAAAAAAAAAGAGTAAATTCTTGAGTAAAAGAAGCATCCTGAACAAAGAATCTATAAAATTCTTCCCTTTTTCACTGTTTTTTTGCTTGTTTGTTTGTTTGTTTGCTTCCTTACCACACTCAGTGGTGCTGAGAGGGTCACTCTGGAATCACAAGTCTCTAATGGGGGTGTCTCTCCAGCAATGCTTAGGGGACTCTACAATGCCAAGAATCAAACCAGATGCCCTGTATCAAAGGCTGTGCTCCAGCCCATTAAGCTATATTTCCCAGACTGGAATATTTAAGGACTTTTCCTGATCTGAGAAAGTCCTGCATTTTGTGGTTCCCTCCTTCTCACTGCACCCAGTAATCCTAAGGGCAAAATTCCTTGACGAGGAAAGATGTGATCCAAGCTTTTACCAACTCAATGAATTTACCCTTTTCCATACAACACTTTTCATCAATCTATGGAGCAGTTCCAGACACACTTGTGTCAGGTAAATGAAGTCCTCTTGGGCCAGAGAAGTGGCACAAAGGTTAAGGTGCTTGCCTAGTATGCAGCTGTGGTTGAGACCCAGATACAAGTCCTGGCACTTATGGTCCACAGAGCACTGCCAGGTGTGGCCCCTGAACACAGAACCACATATGACCATGAGCACTGCTAAGTATGGCTGAAATATCAAAACAAGCCAAAATAAGAGAGGTGTTAACCTGAGAAGGGTTGTTTGCCTTTAGCTGTTCTTCTCTGAGGGTGTCATGACTCGCTCATCCTACTTCTGCCCTCTTCAACTAGCTCTCTGTAAGAATTTGAGTATTTTTCACCAAGAGCAAAGTGGATTGCAGGCCAAGACCATGAAAACTTGAAGGAAGCTGTGGGCCGAAGCTATAGCATAGTGGGTAGAGCATTTGCCTTGCACATGGCCAAGCTGGGTTCGATGCCAACCTGGCACCCCTTATGTCCCTTGAGCCTGCCAGGAGTAACTTCTGAGCCTAGAGCCAAGAATAACCCCTGAGCACAGCCAGGTGTGGCCACAAAACAGAAACAAACAAAATAAACTTGAAGGAAGTTGACACAAGACCTTGAAAAAAAAAAGGCAATGTTAGCAGAAAGAATTTTATCTCTGATTCTTCCATATCTCTCAGACACCCATAAGCATTGAAGGCAAGTATTAACTTCAGTGGCTCATGTGCTGTCACCCAGTAAGCTGTGCCCAAAATTAATGTCCAATTAACACCAACAATATATTTCTATAAAGGCATAACTGAGGATTTTTACCGTGTACTTCAGGAAAGGATGTCCTTGGCAGCCTGTGTGATTCCTGCTGATATGAATTTCGCCCTCTTCTGGCCAGTTGTGGCACTTCCAGAATGAAGATCCAAGAACCAGAATTCCTTAGAACTACTTACTTCGTCTGAGCTCGGCTGTGAGTCTAAGCCTGGCCCAAAATCCCTGAACTGGTGGAAGGTTCATTTGGATGTTTCCCATAGCCCAGGGCAGGGGTGAGCTGAACTGGATACTACTGGAGGTTTCCAGAAAACCCAGAGAAGACGGCAGAGACGAAACCTGAGTGTTTGAGAGTTGTGACAAATTAGATGCTCAGATGTAAAAATACAGGGCCTGTGATAATCAGGCTACCCACTGTCTTTCCTTCTTTGTTATATGTTTCTTCATCTTGGGTCTCAGGAGTATCTGGGGAGAGTAGATGGGTGACAGAGCCTGGCTTGGCAATAGGAATCTCTCCTCACCTAGAATAACAATAACCAGCCAACTAAAACCTCTCCCTGAACATTTCCTGTTGAACCATGCCCTCACTCTTCTAACCTTTTCAAATTGTTTTTTCTATGTCTTAGAAATGAAAGATGCCTGACTACCCAAATGCTTCTACTGCAGATTCCATATCCTGCAGTGTTCAAAGTCACTAATTCGATACTCAACACAAATTACAAATGACCATAATTACCCTGAGTAAAATCCAAGGTTAATGATAAAACAAATTAGTGCAGAGTTAAAATATGTACGAATATTCCATAACCACCACATGATGAAATAAAGTTAATTAAAGTAATTTTCTAAGTATTAACAGAACCATAGTTCGAATGAGTGTAGGAACATTATCGACACATTCAAATTATCAAAGGATTAAACAATTTATAACACCATTTATAGAGGATTTATGTTTCTGAATGTCCAAAAAATAAAAATATTGAGCTTTCTTTGCATGTGAGAAAGAGCAAGCTTATTCTGTATTTCCCCACATATGTAGTGTTGTTATGTAAAAGGTTTAAATTACTCTAATATTATTTGAAAATTTGTTTTTGTGAAAGAAGTGATCTTGCTTATAGAAAAAATAATTGATTAGATTTAGCCATTTACAAATGGACAGTTATTTGTAGGTGCTTAAACATGAATATCTATTGGACCGAAGTAATTTATCACTTTTAGTGCTCATTTGACTGCCTATAAGAACACAATTGAATGCAAAGTGGTGCTGTTCCTATATAACCACTGCCCCTTTGATTGATAATGAGAAGATCCTGCTACCATTTTTAATTTTTAAAATGCATGATTATTCTGGAGTAAATTAACCTAATATCACACCGCAAGTAAATTAATGTCAGTTCATTATCTCATCACAAAAAATAATATGAACCTAGAGAATCTAAATCTACTTTTGACACAAATTCAATTTTTATCATGTTAAGTTGACAGTGTTTTTCTGGATTATATGTGGCGGTTTCCAGCATCCGCGTCTCGCTAATGGGAAATGTTGGCATGAGCCCACAAATATTCCAGAGCTGTTGAAGACGGTGGCTCCCAGAATTGATCTAGCTCTGTTACAGCTCAGCGCCAGCCCCCAATCACTGCAGGCTGCTCTGCATGGTGAGCTTGCTATAAATTCATGTAGGCTGAGCATCACTCTGGAGGCACAGTGAGCTTTCTCAAAGCATGCTAGTAGTGCCCCTGGGGAGAGGCAGGCTCTGGTCCTGGGTGAGCCCATCAGCAAAGAAACTATATCCCCTCCCAGTGCCCTGAGAGCTGTGACCCACCTTTCCCCACAAACACATGCAGGCTGCATGGACTGGAGGCAAGATGCCGGACTCCCAAAATGTCTCCCCAACCTTAATAGCTTTCAAAGTCGGGAAATTTATGGTGCAACCTTGAGAAATGCCAAGTAAATACAGAGCACAACAGCTACTTGCTTTCCTGCTGACGAATTCTCCAAGTTCAGGTTGGAAGCTCTTCAAGGTTCAATGGCTCCTCCCTAAAGCCTAGCATGGTGCCTGCATCCTAGGGCAGCTTTTCCTACTGCTTTTGCCATTCCCCTCCTCTCCACCCTGCAAAGTGCTCGGTGCTTGCTGAGCTTTTGCCTGATGGGTGTCCTGCTCTCTAATATTGATCACACAGAGCAAACCTGGGCTAGACAGACAGTAAAGAAAGAAGCCAAATGGATTTATGATGAAGCAACTTTCAGGAGATGTCATAGGAGGAGCCAGATTCTAACATATTTACTAAAACCTGCTTCCAGCAGGGCCCAGGGGCCAAGTCATTCCACTTTAAATCTGTCACCTGCTCTCCTGAAACTATGGTTTTCATCTTGGATTATAAATTTTTAATCTTCTCCTTGGAAATATAACAAATGAGCACCACATTGCTTCTTGGTTTTTGTTGTTGTTTTTTAATCAAATGTGGCCTGGCAGTTTACACACTATTCCAGGCCAAAAAAAAAAAAAAATTCCCTCATATGTGTTAGGGAAATGAAGGCTTTGCTGAAAGACTAACCAGGCATCAAAATCATCCAAAGAGGAGGATAGAGAGCTAGTCCCAAGGCACAGGAGGCCCCAGCCCCATCACATCACTGAAAGTGATTCCCAAGCATAGAACCAGGAGTAGTCCCTGAGTATAACCAGATGCCGGCCAAAATGAAAATAAATCAATCAGTAAAAAGCCATCTAGTGAACTTTCTGCATGAATTCGCTCTTATCATAGACCTCAGAATCAATACCTTCTGACTGGATGCCTTATCAAATGATTATGCAAACCTCCTTTGAGAAAGTGCTAGCCTGGGCAACAGATATCCCACATGCTCTGAGAGCAAGCTGGCCTACACTTTCCTTTAATAAGAACAGAAAAAAATGGGGCCACAGTGGTGGCGCAACAGGGCCTTGCATGCAGCTGACCTAGAATGAACCACGGTTCGATCCCCACGCGTCCTATATGGTCCCCAAGTCAGGAACGATTTCTGAGCTCAGAGCCAGGAGTAACTCTGAGTGTCACCTGGTGTGGCCCCAAAACAACAAAACAAAACAAAACGAAAAAGAGTGAATTCACAAAGTGAATCCCAAATGATGCTTCATAGTGAATTTATCTGAAGTGTCACCTCTGAACCATTCCAGTTCATCAGGCCTGTGATAAATTGAACCCCAACAGTGCAGAGCCGGCCTTTGACTAAAGCAGGGTAAACCATTAAAGAGATATACCTAATATATTACCTGCTCTGCCTACCTAACTGCTAGCATTTCCAAGGACTAGGATATCAGACTCTTGAGATCCTTGAAGTGAGGTTTAAGAATAAGCGTCTAGGGAGCCGGGAGGTGGCGCAGGAGGTAAGGTGTCGCTGCCTTGCCTGCGGACCACGGTTCGATCCCCGGTTCCCATATGGTCCCCTGTGCCAGCCAGGAGCGACTTCTGAGCACATAGCCAGGAGTAACCCCTGAGCGTCACTGGGTGTGGCCCCCCCCCAAAAAAAAAAGAATAAGCGTCTAGAGGCCAGAGTACAGCTGGTGGGGCATTTGCCTTGCATGCGGGGTCTACCCAGGTTGATCCCCAGCATCCCAGGTGGTCCCTGAGCACCGCCTGGATTTAGTCCTGGGTACAGAGCCAGGAATAACTCCTGAGCACTACGAGGTATGCGCCCCCTCCAAAAGAATTTGCTTCTAATACATTATCATTGATGGAAAGATACCATGTTTATATTGCATATCTGTTGCTATGAAACGAGTCTAAGACATCAAATATCCTCTGAATTTACTGATGTGGCTTGAAATAATCCATATATATAATGATAAAAAATAAAATAAATAACCCCACCCCTGCAAACTTATATTTTTAGTGTTTACTTTAAATGGCAGTTAAAATTTTAAAATCTAAACTATAATTTTCTATTATATATGATATTACTCCATACTCTTCATAGGGAGCATAATGCACAGTTAGAACATTTTCTTTTTTGGGGGGGATCACACCCGGCAGTGCTCAGAAATTGCTCCTGGCAGGCACAGGGGACCATGTGGGGCACCGGGATTCGAACCGATGACCTTTTGCATGAAAAGCAAACGCCTTACCTCCATGCTATCTCCCGGGCCCCAGTTAGAACATTTTCACAGTGGTAGTTGTAATCTCATCACATGCCCGAAGCATAATTAATATTTTGGCATGTTTTGCTTATTTTTTCCTCTCCTAGTTGTATTATGGAGTTGCTGACATTTTTTCATTTGATACAATATTATAACTTTTTTCTCAACATTACTAACAATCTTACTTACGAACTATGTTAGTAACATTACTAACAAATCAAAATGGAAGCTTCTAATGACTTCAGTAGTATCTCATGCCTGGAATGCACCATACTTTTCTTAACTAACCTCCAATTGTTGGATGTCATAAAAGGCATTCCTGTAAACAGGCTTCTATGTAAGTCACTGGTCACCTTTCTCATTCATTACTAAGAAGAGGTTCCTAGAAGTAGAATTACTGGGTCAAAGTGTAGGAACAGTATAAGTTTCCTTCACACCTTTAGTCAAGTAGTTTTTCCCCAAAGATGCACATTAACTTTGTCTCCCTTACACCCTTCATCAGTAGTGACTAAGGTTACCCGGCTGTTTTCTCATTGATATGAAGGATTGATTATATCAGAATGGACTAGACAATGTCTACTGTTGGAACAGCAGGTGATGTGACCTGGAGTGCTGAGTGGTTATCAGGAGATTCCACGAAACTTGAATCAGGATTTTTTTTAACCTCCTCGATTTTGTAGAAAAAAAGTACTATAGGGAGGATAAAAATGAGGTCCAATGATTATTACTTAAATCGTATTCTGAGCATTACAATGGTTTATAAGTGCCAAAGAATTGAAGGTATTTTGGACCAGAGAGAGATAGTACAGAAGTTAAGGTGCTTCCCTTCATGCAACTGATCCCTGCTCCTTCCCAAGCACAGCCAGGTATGGCCCCCAAACTCCAATCCATCCCTCAAAGTAAGATTTTTCTTGGGACTGCAAGTTGATTTCTCCACTTTGCTATTAATTCTAAGAAAATTTAAGAAATGAGCATGAAAGTTAGAAACAAAAATGACAAGTTGTGAAAATAGCATTTGAAGGGTTTCTTTTAACAAATAAGACAGAGGGGATTTTATTGAGGAATATTTTTGCTCCTCTTTTTGAGTTCACTAAAAGAAAAACACCAATGATGTCATGTTCAAATTACCAAATGAAAGAGAGGCCCAACTAGCAGGAAAAACTCCTGGATGTACTGACCTCACAGCTGGTCAGACTGGGTCCTTCTGAGGGCTCCTATGAGCCACAGCTGTCTCCAAATGAGTTCATCAGCCCCTCTCACAAATCCTCAAATTTGTGGACACCCCCATAATTTTAACACCTATTTCCTAGTAGGAACACCCCAAATTAGATGTGAAATTATCATAGAACCACATGAACTCAACAGAATCAATAACACAATGTTCAACTGACACAATACAGTTTAGAAGACCTCAGACAATAACATACGATCCCATTGAGAGATATGACAATTTTCACAAATTTTCTTTTAATGCAGATTTTATTGTATAATTCCATTACCATTTAATTGTACCAAAACATATTAAGTAACTTATTTATACCTGCCAAGGGGCAGGCTTCAGGGAGAATGGAAAACTGATAACCTGAGTGAGGAGACTATTTCATTGGTAGTGGAATTGGCGTTGGAATATTGAATGCCAGAAATCTATTATGAGCAACTCTGTAAACCGTAGTGTCTAAAATAAAGAAATTAAAAAAAAATACCAGATTTTTTTCTAAGTATTTGACGAGAAAGAAAATTATGAACTACTGTCTTGGATTACACAGATCAATGCAGTTGGAAATACTTTTCTGGAAGGTGAGTCAGGTACCAATGCATTTAGATTTAGATGAGGGGAGTATCAACCCAAGTCTCTTTTCATTGTTAACTTCGGGACCTTCCTACAAAGCCTTGCCTTGTCCAATCAGGCTGCTGTCAAGGTCCTCCCACACAAGATTTACCAGTCACATTGGATCACTCATTGCCATCTGTTGGTTAACTAATTTTCCTGGAGGTGCACCTAGACTCAGCTTGCTCTAGTAGTCCTCCTTATCATCCTAGTAAATCTGTTCCCTTATTTAAGCCTTTCCCGTGCCCTGAAGGCCTGCCCTGACAATGATTCCAGAGTTCTTTTCCCCAGGACTGTGTCAATGCTCCCTCCCTATCCAAACTGGACACTGTTTGAGGAGGGTCTCCTTTTGCCTCTGAAGTGCTGTACATGTTCTTGACTCTAAATGTCCTTTCCCTAAGGGTGCTAAGAAGAGAACATTGTACTCAGGACCTAGGGGTCACTTTCCTAGTGACTCCCAAGGGGGGAACTTTCTCTAGATGTGTCCCTCTTGGCGTAAGAGGGATAAAGGCTAAAGGAGAGTCTCCTGCCCTATTTTTTTTTTTAGGAAGTCCTTTTCCCTCATTAATTCTGCTGACAGGATAAGAATAACTCATAACCTAGTGGTTAAAGTTCATGGGGACAGTTTTGATTTTACTTCTCCCCCCCTTATCATATTGCCCCTGTATATCCCCTCCCCCTTGCTAAATATATATTTTTGACTGATTAAGCATCACTATTTTTTCAAAATAAAAGCTAAAGAAGGGACTAGAGTTTAGTACAATGAATAAGGTGCTCACATCACACACAGCCTACCTAGGTTCAAACCTCAAATGGTCCTCTGAGCACCATCCAGGAGTGATCTTTAAGCACAGAGCCAGAAGTAAGCACTAAACACCACCAGGTGTGGCCCAAAACAAAGCTAACAACAACAGAGAAAAACAAAGGAAAAGGTTGCCTTAGGTATAATCACTATGATTCACAAAGAAACCTTCATTTTAGGAGAGTAACAGTCTCAGGTGTACATTTGGAGGTAACATCTCATTATGATTTAATGGTGTCATTCTGGATATATTTCAGTTTCTAGGGGTACTATTAAGGTGCCCAATATCAGGCATAGAAAGTTACACAAATTATTCAAGTCAGAGAAATTTATAGAAGAGGTTAAGGTATCTATGCCAGTCTATCCAATACGTTACACTTATGCCCAGTCATTTATCAAAATGGCTTAAAAGGATATTCTATGCTGGAATAAAGAATGGCTACCATCATAGCCAGGTAAAAGTCTTTGCTTCTCATCAGGCAATGGGAAGGATCCTGTGAACCTTTGCGACACAGGGAACTCTGGGAGAAGGTTGAAGCAGCTTGTGTTAGGTCTCGTGGAATAGAAAGATTGCAACCAGCTTAGTCTGCAATTGGGGCGGTAGGTCCTGGGCAATGATCCAAGACAACTTTCTTCATATCTTACAACAGTTACAGAAAGAGCATTTGGCAATTGTCCCGAAAAGAGCTTCTGAGAAAGAGCTCTGCAGCCAGCCAAATGTAACTGCCTTCCAAAATCGGGTCAAAGTTGTCCCCATTATTTGAGGGAGGACCTAGAGGCTAAAGTCAGGCTACAAGTCAATCTACAAACAAATTCATTATTGGTCTTCAGAAATCTGTTCGATGACTCTCTCTGCTCTGCTGGCAACACAATTTTAAGGAAATACATCAGCAGGAGAGGTGGAAAGCTCAATTTTCCCTCACCAATCATTCCATAATTAAAGAACTTCTAGTTTTGTTTTTACATGACAGCACTTGGTATTCCCATGGTATTCATTTTAGAATCATCACGTAAAACACTCTGAAACAAGATACTGCATAAGACTATGAATAGCTTCCAACACCAGTTTTTCCAAACTTTGTGAAGCACCCCAACTCCCCAAAGCCCAGGTCTAGTCAGATCAGTCCCATTCCAACCACCCCTTTTCAGGCTCTCCTCCAAAATTCTTTGTTTCCTCTCAGACAATATGAAGTTTGCTTATGGCTGATGTCACCAAGAGTGAACAAAAGGTAAAGTGACAGTCCATTAGGAATTAGCTCTATTCAAAAAATGATTGTTTCTGGCAGTAGTCCTATGGAGAAGTCCACTTCCAGGGATTGGGCTAATGGGATAAACCTTCCTTAGGTTAGAGCTTACTTCCTAGGTACTTCTGAGAAGCTATTGAACTTGAGAAAATGAAAAGGAAGTATGGCAGATGAAATGAAGTATTTGAGAGGATTTAGAAAACAATAGAGTGCTCATGAGACCCAATTTTTTTTTAATTTTTATTATGATTGAAGTTCATTACACAGCATTATTTACGGTACATAGTGACAATGAATAAAGGGCATTCCCACCACCAGTGTTGTCCTCCCTCCACTCCCATTTCCAGCATGTCACCCATATCTCCCTCCCTTACCCCACCCCCCAGAATACTAGTGTAACTG
>PVKC010025431.1:0-16495 GCA_004027635.1 Crocidura indochinensis
TGAACCGATGACCTTTTGCATGAAAGGCAAATGCCTTACCTCCATGCTATCTCCCGGGCCCAACTATGTTTCTTAATGTGTGTTTAATGACCCAGAATGTGGTCTTTCTTGGTGAGTGTTCGTGTGAGCCTCAGAAGAACATCCACTCTTTGAGTGATGTGTAGAGCATTTGATTTATTTTGCTGCTGCTTATAACTGTGTTCTTACTGATTTTTTTTTACTTACTGAATCTGTAAAAATGACTCTCTCTCTCTCTCTCTCTCTCTCTCTCTCTCTCTCTCTCTCTCTTCTTGCTATCTGCTCAGAAATAGCTCCTGGCAGGCACGGGGGACCATCTGGGACACTGGGATTCGAACCAACTACCTTTGGTCCTGGATCAGCTGCTTGCAAGGCAAACACTGCTGTGCTATCTCTCCGGCCCCCAAAAATGACTCTCAATAGATCAGAATGGGCAATTATAGAATCTAGATGTGTTCCAAGTCTCTCTCAAGATATCAATGAAATAATTTTTTGTCTGTATGCTTTTCCTCCAAGAAACCCTGTTGCTTTCTGGTTTCATTGTTTTTCCTTTCCACTGCACTCAGTGTGATTCACCAACTAATACTTTATTCCAGTTTTACCAGGCTTTGTTGGGACAATGAGAAATAAGTGTGTATTTTCACACTGGAGAGAATGCTTCCATCTTCTTTACATTTGTTTTTGTTTAGAAATGGAAGAGAAAACTGGAATGAATAATTTGTAGAAAGAAAACTTTTCTGCAAGGATAAGTGAAAATAGTTCCCTCTTTTTCCCTAGAGCAAGTGTTAGACATGTGAAGTGTGGTGGTGAGTGGGTCCTTTGTCCCTGACTAAACTTCTCTCTCAGGAAGGTGACATGTTCTGAGAGTCAAAAAGTGTCAAGGTACATGAAGTCAGAGGATGATGCTATGAAAGTGAGGGAGGTAGCAGATTGATAATACTGTAAGAATGACCTGCATGGGGGCTGGAGCAGTGGCATAAGCAGTAGGTTGTTTGCCTTGCATGTGCTATCCTAGAACGGACTGTGGTTCAATTTCCCCAGTGTCCCATATGTTCCCCCAAGCCAGAGGCTATTTCTGAGCACAAAGCCAGGAGTAACACCTGAGTGTCATGGGGTGTGGTCCAAGAAATAAAGAACAAAAACAAAAACAGAATGACCTGCATAATGTTTGCTCTATAAGGTTTTTTTCCCCTGCACCTGAGGGATAGTTTCTTATCCTACATGATATAGAGGCCAAGGGAAAGCTTGGGCTTATTCAGTCATATGATCATTGTCACATCAGGAACTGGTTGGTCCTCAGTTTCAGTCTTTAGGACCTCTGGTTTACATCTTGATGACAACACCAGCCCCTGCCTGCAAAGTATGTCAATAACACCAGTCATCTGCTTCAGTCTTCTTTGTTTCATCTTTTGTTATCTTGCTCAAGGTTTGCAAATTTTACTGGCAAGCTCCTTTCACTTGCTCTTCTTTCCCTTTCCACTATGCTTCTATTATTTGAGCACCCAAGTGCTCTTTAGGGTCCTGAGAGTTCTTTTCTTGACTCTCATGATATTCTCTGAACTTCCTCCTCCTCCAAGATTGTTGTGTAAACATGCTAATATGGCATTTGCTTTGAAATCCTGTGGAAGGGATGTTAATTATCTTGGTTATTTTGGTGAGCTTGTCTGAGACGCATAATGACAGACCAAGAAAACTGGTCCTTGATGGTTGATTGTTAAGGATTGATTTCAGGGTCTCATGTGAGAGTCAAGTACTACTGCTGAGCTAAGCTACATCCTCAACATCAAACTCTTCCTAAAAGAGCTAACATACACAAATTACCTGATTTTTTAGAATAAGTTTTTCACAAGATAAACTGCTGATAAACTGCTCCTCAAAAATCTTAAGACCTAGTTTGGCCCAACACTGGTCTCAAGAAACTGTGGCATTAGGGCCCTCTTTGTTACTCAGAATTGTCATTTAGCCATCCAGATCAGAATTCCCCATGTTAGAAGGAAAGAGTAGGCTTTTGGCCTCCCTGGTTTGACTCTATCCAGGGAAGGTCCCAAGAAACTGAGGCACCTCAGTGTTGACACTCTCTTTCTTACTCAGGATTGCTAATTCACCCCCAGGCAAGAACCCCCTCTTCATATCTCACTATGAGCATTACAAAGATACTAACTCTAATATACCACACACAACAACACACAAGAAATACTCCAGACTGCAAAAATCACAATGAGAAAGCAGCGCAGAATCCCATCACACTAACTGAGTGAAAATGGTAGCCCTCAGGACTCAACCAGTAGCTATACAAACCTCCCTCATAAGGATTTTAGAGAAGAAATGTTGGGGATGTTTAAGGAGCTCAAAGATAAAAAGGAATGGACTGACAATAAAAGACAAAAGGATATGAGAGCAGAAATGAGGAAGCTACAAGCAGATACATGGCAAGATTACTCATTTCTGTTCAATATAGTACTGAAAGTACTTGCCATAGCAATGAGGCAAGAAAAAGATATCAAAGGCATTCAGATAGAAAGGAAGAAGTCAATCTCTCACTATTTTTGGAAAATCCTAAAAAACAAAAACAAAAAAAAACAATAGATTTATATATGAAAGTAGCAGGTTACAAAATCAATATGCAAAAATCCCTAGCTTTCTTGTAATAGAAATAATGAAAGAGAAGGAAAAAATATTTAAAAAAAACAATCTTTTCACAGTCATTCTCAGAAAATCAGGTACCTTGGAATCAGCTTAACTAAAAAGGTGAAAGACCTATACAAAGAAAACTACAAAACACTACTTCAAGGAATAAGAGAGGACATGTAGAAATAGAATCGCATCTTCTGCTTATGAAAATTAGGAAGATTAATATCATTTGAATGGCAATTCAAATATAGACTTAATGAAGTTTCTATCAGGATACCTGACTTTTTCAAAGAAATATTTCAAACACTCCTGAAATTTATATAGAATAATAATTCCCTCCCACCTAAAGCAGTGCCTGGGTAAAAGAAGATGGGAAACATCACTTTTCTTAAATTTAAATTGTATTACAAAGCAGCAGTCATTAAAATAGCATGACACTGGAATAAAGACAGACCCTCAGATCAGAGGGATAGAATTGAAAATCCAGAGGCAGACCCTCAGGTATATGATTATTTAAGCTTCAATAAAAGAGCAAAAAAAGTATGAAGTTGACTAATGAGAGCCTCTTTAAAAAGTGCTGATGAGAAAACTGGTCAGCTTCACACATGCAAAGGAAACTACAAGCAGATATAAGACAAGATTACTCATTCTGTTCAATATATATAGTTTAATATATTTTGTTCAATATAGTACTAGTGCCATACACAAAAGTCAAATCAAATGGATTAAAGACCTTGATAATCAGTCTTGAGTCCATAATGTACATAGAGGAAAGCATAAGCAGAACTCTCCATGACATTAAAGCTAAAGACATCTTCAAGAATGACACACCACTGGCCAAGCAAGTGGGAAAAAATGGGACTACATGAAATTAAAAAGCTTCTGCACCTCAAAAGAAATGATGACTAGGATACAAAGACAACCCAAGTTATGGGAGGAATTATTTACCCACAATCATATGACAAGAGGTTGATATCAAAGATATGTAAAGCACTGGTAGAGCTTAACAAGAAAAGAAAATTACAACACCATCAAAAATGGAAGAAGATGGACAAAACTTCCTTGGAGAATAAATACAGGTGGCCAGAAGTTACGTGATTTTTTATTTGTATCACTAATCATCAGAAAGATGCAAATAAAAACAGATTAAAACAGTGAGATACCATCTCAAACCACAGAGACTGGCACACATCCAAAAGAACAAGAACAATCAGTGCTGGTATGGATGCAGGAAGATAGGGACCTTTATTTACTGCTGGTGGGGATGTCCACTAGTCCAGCCACTGGGAAATAATATGGACATATGCCCCAAGGGCCAAAGTAAAGTAGAGAAAAACATTTTTTTGCTTCTTGCAGCACTGTCCACAATAGCCAAAATCTGGGAACAACCCAAATTTATAAAAACAGATGAGTGGATAAAGAAAAAGTACATATATACAATGGAATATTATTTGTCATAAGAAAAGATAGTTGGGCCAGCAAGATAGCATGGAGTTAAGGTGTTTGCCTTACATGCAGAAGGACGGTGGTTCGAATCCTGCCATCCCATATGGTCCCCCATGCCTGCTAGGGGCGATTTCTGAGCATAGAGTCAGGAGTAACCCCTGAGCGCTGTCGGGTGTGATCCAAAAACAAAAACAAACAAACAAAAAAAGATAGTCATGAAGTGTGCTGCTCCATGAAATTTCCTGGAGAGTATTATGCTGCGTGTAGTCAGTCAGAGGGAGAGAGACTCGCACAGAAATGATCTCTCAAATACAGGATATGAAGAAATATAATGGTGGAATATCATTACCCAAAGACAGTGGAATCAAAGACCATGAGGACTGGTACGCAGCAGAAAACATGCACCTAAGGGGGCTGGAGTGGAGGATAGGGAGGGGCAATGTCTGTGGTGGAGGGAAGAGTTCAGCCAGGAGTAGGAGGTGGTGTAGAAAGGTGGGAAAGTGTCATGTATGGAACCCTATCAGCAATGATACTGTAAAGCACAGTGCAAAAACATATTCGGAAAAAAAAAAAAGGCACCTCTCATAGAAGCAGACTTGTAAGGGGAACACAAATGGTGGAGGGAAGTGACCCTGGTTTGGTGTTGAAACATTTTATTCCAGAAACACAATCACAAGTAACTTTGTAATTTCACTGTGACTAAATTTTAAAAATGTTGGCTTTAATCTTAAGAGCAACACTGTAAAAGATTAGCAAAAGTAGAAACTAAAGGAAATGATTACAAAACCAGGAGACTGGAGTGCCTGGACCTTAGAGGCCATTTTCTAATTTGCCAGCAGTAGGAGAAATCACTGGAGGTTAGCTACAGCCTAATGATGCAGAGAGGGTTAGTGACTTTCTCTGTAGCCCACCCAGGTAGTTCTATGCAAGTTCCTTGCAGCTTGGAATTGCTTCTGTGTATTTTTAAGTGTTTTTCTCCCAACAAATGTCCTACCTCCTTGGCCAGGGCTGAACTCTCCCTGGCAGCTTCTTTTCAGTACCCATTCCTAAAATTATTTACCCATGCCTGGTTTCCTTTATACACCCAGTTTTATTTTTATTTTCAAAGGCAGACTTTTATTTGAGCAGAGTTAAAATAATTATAGCTAATATGTACATCTTACTCACATTTTTGGAATGATATAATTATACCATATTTAGTTGAAGGGGCAGCTTGTGCTGTGTGATGTGGTGGGACTTTGCCACAATTGCCATTTTGCTAAAAAGAGCGCTTCTAAGTAACTGGGACGGAATCTTTTTGATTTGCTTACCCCCCACATTGTGACCCAAATGAAAAAACGAGATTCACTATTTTAATCCATGCTACCGAATGATATCAAATGGGCTATGTATTTATCATAACAAGCTGCCCTTTTTTTTTTTAAAGGCCAACATGTGATAGGTCAAGGATACTGTACCTACCAGAGGAAGTACCAGCCTCATTTTCTTCTGTATGTTTTGGGGTGAGTGCAGACCCTGACCTGCTTGGGTTTGAGTCCAGAGAGAGCTTTGTATAAGGGAGGCTTTTGTGCTCCCACTTCGGCCATGTCCCTGCCCTCTTTAACTTTTTAGCTACTGTGACTCATGTTTAGTTTAAAAAGTTTGTCTATAAATCTTTCATCTGTTAGCTTTTCACGTTTTCTTTTCAGCATTTATATTTACGTTTACAACAATTAAAAGGGATATCAGGATCCTTACAGTTCTGATTCTTGTCTCTATCACACCAAACAAGTTAAAAAATTTTTTCCAGTCCCATTATACTCATCTACTAGTTCATTTATATGGTTGGGGGGTTTCAGTCTTGATTCGTTTTTCATCGGTATATTTGTTTGTTTGTTTGCTATCTCAGGGGGACCCTCCCCAGCATGCTCAAAGCAGCTGGGACTCTTCCTAAATGGTACTTGGCCAGTCAGTGTGAGGGCCCAGATACAGTGGAGCTTTTGAGTTACCTTGGCTTCCTCAACAGTGCTGGGAGGAGGTGGTAGAGTGAGCAGGTACTTCAAGGACTGAACCAGGAAATGCTCAGAGGACTACAGATGGAGCTGGGGTCAAACCAGGGTCAGCTGC
Organism: Crocidura indochinensis; assembly: GCA_004027635.1. Taxonomy (NCBI): domain Eukaryota; kingdom Metazoa; phylum Chordata; class Mammalia; order Eulipotyphla; family Soricidae; genus Crocidura; species Crocidura indochinensis. Next base: position 6,202 of record PVKC010025431.1, read on the forward strand.
TTGCAGGACAAGCATGTTTACCCAGGACTCCAGCCCCCTTTCACTGTAAGTTTAGAACTGTTTTTGTTCACATTGTTAAAGTGTTTGCAAATGGAAGAAGAAACTCATTTTACAACAGCCCTAGGAGCTGGGTATGATCTTTTGTGTTTGATTTTGTTCGTTCCAGTCTTTTTTTTTAATTTCTTTGTTTGTGTTTTGGTTCACACCCAGTGGTACTTGTGGTCTGTTTCTGGCTCAACACTCAGGGATCACTCCTGGTGAGTTTCAGGGCATCATAGATACTATGCTGGGGATCAACCCCAGGTTGACTGTGTGCAAGGCAAGTGTCATACCTACTATACTATCCCTAAAGCCTTTGTTTGATTTTTTTGTTTTAGCCAGTTTCTTCTGTGAAAAAAATATCATTTCTTTGGCACAGGTCTCTGTGTTCACTATAAGATTAAATACTTTCTCACTTAGAATTTCCAAGTAGGAGGAGATTGTTCTCTTGTTGCATATCTCTAAGCATTTCTCAAAGAGACAGAAGTTCCACTGTTAGGATACTTTGTAAATGTCTTGTCGTTTCTTGTCTTTTCTTCTAAATAGTAAATTTAATGTTCGAGTTTTAACAATAAGTTTGTGTTCTGAAGCAAAGACCTGGAATGGTGGCTGTTTCTTCATGGAAGACCTAAGAGAAAATCCAGAGAAAGCCAATGCAAGACACCGGGCTTTTAAATTCTTTGTTGAACTTTCATCTCTGGCCTTATTTTTGACTCCTATTTCTGGATGTTTGAATGCATTCTGTACTAGGCAGAGGGAAGAACAGAGTGACCTTTCAAGCTATTTTAATTTTGGGAGTCTATAATTAGAAAACCCCACTTGCCTTCTTACAAGGCCGTTATCCCCATCAGGCATCCTTGTGAGTTGATGGTCTTCCTCCAGTTTCCTCTCCTTCCATCCACATCTGCCTTTGGTACACCCAAGGGCTCTGCTTCATAGTCTCTTCACAGGACCTGCTGGTGGCTTCTGTAATGCTAAAATGTCCTCTTTGTACTAGGAATGGACTTTCCTCATCTTACTTACAAGGAGTTTCTCTGGGGCTCTTTAGAAACATAGCCACCTGGACTGGCTTTCTACAAGGACAGGATTTGACGGACTCATAACTACTGGCTATGGTCCAGGAAGGCAGCAGAAAATCTTCTAGAGGGGGCCAGAGCTATGGTACAGCCTGTAAGGTGCTTGCTTTACACATAAATGGCACAGGTTCCAAGATTTGAACCCCGGCACCCTGTATAATCCTCCAACACCCATAGAGTGACCTAAGTACAATTGGGTGTGGCCCAAATACAAACAACAAGAAAAACCATCTCTCTAGATGGGTTCCTTCTCCCAAGAAGTCTATGGATGGGCAGAAAAAATACCAGTAAATCTTCACCAACAATGACTAAATCGTTGCAGGTAGCAAATGTTATGATGGAAGAAAAATAGAAATGAAAGATCAGACTGAGGGGCACCCTGATACAGTCTGGACAGCCAAGGCATTCTTTTCATTGGGGCAGTGTTCCCCATTCATTAGGCAAGCCAGCACAGTGCTGCCTCCAGTCCAATATTGCATAGCACTTTTGCAAACTGCAAGGAAACTCATTCCTCTCTGCTTTGTCTTTCTTCTCCTTTTTGGGGGGCCATGTCCAGTGACACTTAGGGTTTACTCTGTCTCAAGGGACTATGTGTGGTGCTGGGGATTGAACTATATGTCTTTGATCATAAAGAAGGGTGACTGACTCTTGCCCTGCATTATCTTGGACCTTTGACCTTTGCCTTTCTTTGATGACTTTAGCAATGCCACAGAAAGCATTATAATGAAAATACATTGCTTCAAGTTGATTAACAATTTTATGATGAATACCAACTCCCTGTTAAATAATTAGTCTTAAGAATAGTTTGCCTGGGGCCAGAGAGATAGCACTGCAGTTGCCTCGCAAATAGCCAACCCAAGACCTAAGGTGATTGGTTCAAATCCCGGGCATCCCATATGGTACCCCATGCCTACCTGGAGCTATTTCTGAGCAAATAGCCAGGAGTAACCCCGGAGCACAGCCAGGTGTGCCCCCCCCCCCAAAAAAAAGAATAGTTTGCCTGATCAAATAAAAGATAAAAGTCATTAGCAAATCCCTAGGACTGCAGCTTAGTGCTAGAGCCTCACAGAATAGCCTAAAAGATCAGCTCTATCTTCCATGCCCAGAGCAGGAATATCTGAAGACGCGAAAGTCCTACCCTAGCCAAGGTCTGCTCTCTAATAACTAGTCTTTAAAAATAAAAATTGATCTGTTTTCTAAGTTTCAATAAAATGTGCCTTAACCACAATAGCTTTTGTAAATTGGACAGGCTCCACATTCAGCTGTGAGATAGAGCCCCAGATGACTGTGACAGATAGGTGCATCCTCCACGGTCCCCCGAGAGGCATGGGTTCTTCTTTGCCAGATGATGAGTGTTGAGTCCATTAGATTTCAAAACAGGTGCCTCTTTCTGGTGCTTTAGTGCATCAGATTACGGGGTTTTTGATGCAGCAGTGTTTGGGCCATCTGCTAATGTTAAATCGCTCAGCCCGTTGTTCTGGAATCGGTCTCTTCCTCAGCTGTTTCCAGAAGCTTGTTTGGCTGAGGCAGAGGGAAAGCCTTGTCTACTGCAGAATTGGCAATGTTGAGTATGGGCCCCTGGCTGGGCTGAGGGAACAGAGGAGAGAGCATTTCCTACTCTGCTCTTGGGCCTCTAGTGCACCAAGTTGTGTCTGTTCTCTTGCTAATCTCTTGTCGATTTAATTATTTACCAGCCTGGGCAATCTAGAAGCAGAAATTAGTTTTGCCTGGTGCTGTATTTAAGCTCTTTGTAGATGTAAACTCCTTCCATTCTCTTCCAGACCCTGTGAAATTAGTGCTATTGTTATCTGCTCATACAGATGAGGAAACATGCCCAAGGCAACTTGGTCTTAACCAGATTCTTAGGGAACCGTACTTTGTCAGGTGTGAGCAAGAGTCTCTGCTCTGTACTGACCAGCTCTGACTGCATCACTCCTCACACAATAGTGTTTTCTTCAAGTTCTGGGATTTACTTCTTCCACTTAAAAGTTTGCATAAACTTAACAAAGGTGGTTGGTTCGAATCCCGGTGTCCCATATGGTCCCGCATGCCTGCCCAGGAACTATTTCTGAGCAGACAGAAAGAACACTGCTGGGTGTGGCCCAAAAAACAAACAAGCAAACAAGAAAACCAAAAGTTTGCATAAACTTTGCATTATGTTATGTTAAACCATGAACTTATGTGACTCTTTTTTTTTTTTTTTTTTTTTTTTTTGGTTTTTGGATCACGCCCAGCAGTGCTCAGGTGTTACTCCTGGCTCTACAATCAGAAATTGCCCTTGGCAGGCACAGGGGACCATATGGAATGACGGGATTCGAACCACCATCCTTCTGCATGAAAGGCAAATGCCTTACCTCCATGCTATCTCTCCAGCCCCTTATGTGACTATTAAAAGGAGTTATTAACATTGCATTAGGAGTTGTACAGAAAGATTTTGAAGTAGTATGAATTTGCATTGTACACTCCCCCCCAAATAAAGGGTTAAGATTTGACTAAATGTACTATGCATATAGTTAATAAATTTGTATTGAATTTTATAAGATGTAACATGCAATATTATATTGAACTGAATAAAATATATAACTAACTTAAGGAATCAGAAAGCACAGTAGGCCTGGTGCCTGTCTTACACATGGCTGACCTGAGTTCGATCCCCTGAACTCCTGAGCCTACCAGGATTGTTCCATGAGTAAAGAGCTGGAAATAAGCTCTGAGCACTGTTAAATGTGGTTAAAAAAAAGAATATAAACATATGCTAGTAGGAGTATGATTAATAGTTATAAACCATTCCACTATCTATCATCTTAAATTATGCTCCAGGAACTGTCTTCCTTCCCTGTTTTATTAGTCCTTGAACTTTTATCTCCTACTTTGACCATAGAGGTTTGTTTCTTCTTCATTATTATGAAAGCATGAGACCTTTGAGCTATGTCTTCTTAAGAAATGCCTTAGGTTCCCCATTCTTGTCTTCCCAGGTATGTATTTATTGGGGCTCCCTTAATTCTGGATTTTATAGATAAGATGCCTATAGATAAGGTGATTACATTGGTCTTGCTGATACAATCAGCCCAGCTGGCGGGTTCAGAGATCAGCTCAGGAGCCATTGGGTATGCTGACCTGTAGGTGCTATCACTGGACACAGGGCCAAAATGATTGTAGGGTGTTTCAAAATCCTATTTGTTATCTCCCTTTTTGAGGGATGGAGAAAATGCACAGCAGGGCCCAGAGCTACTCTAAACTCAGTGCTCAGGGGTTCCTTCTCATACTTCTGAGGAACATAGGTGACAGATTGAACCTGGGCTTCCTGCATGTGGCCCATGTGGACCTTATCTTATCATCCTTGACCTTTGTGAACACCTTTATATTAAAAATCCAGGACCCTTTGATCCTTATGTAAACTAATGCTTTTGAATATCTCAAACTTTCTCCACTGGTCTCTTAGTACATTGGAGCCAGGGTCAAGTTCTAGGTGAGCACTGGTACAATCCAGAGAGCATAGAGCTGTGGAAGGAGAGCTTCTAAGGTGGGACCATCTATCCTCTGGGGAAAGGCTCTGAGCATTGCAGCTGCCTGGAATGGGAACCTAAACCCTGACCTCCCATTGTGGGCCTTGCTATTACCAGCTCTTCCTGCTGGTTGAGATTCAGTAAGTCTCTGCATGGCATTTCGGATGATCTCTCATTCTTAGTTCTTTTTGTAACTGATAGGTTGAGATGGGATGATCAGAGGATCGCAGTTTGGATCCTGGTGCTCTGAGGTATGTTCATAGTGGTGCAGCAATTGGTGCTATTGCCTTTTGGAAGTGATTACATTGACTGCCCTGCAAGTGACCTCACACCCCTAGTGTCTGCTCCCATTCCCATCCCAGCACCTGATATCTGTGAGTGGACTTACCTTACCTTTGTCTCTGCATTTGCCTTCTCTGTTTCTATAATGGACTAGTGCTTAGTATAAGGCTTTAGTAACTGGCATCTCTGTTTAGTACAATGCTGTCAAGACTCATCCACGTGGAAAACAATGGCTATTTCATTCATTATTTGGGGGATTTCTGAATCACACCTAAGGTATTCCGGATCTGTTCCTGGATCTTTCATTCAATATGACCCCTGGCAGTGCTCAGGGACCATACATGGTACCAAGGACTTAAATATGGTCAGCTGTATACAGGGCATACCCTTCCTCCTGTACTGTCTCTCCCTCCAGCCCATTGCATTATTACACTGCTTTATTGTATAGACATACATGTTTTATTTATCCATCCAGCAGTTGGTGGACATTTAGATTGCTTCTATTTTATGGCTCTTAGAATAATGCAGTAAACACAGCGGTGCAGCACATTTGTTCTCCGGTCTCTTCCAATAGCTGATTGTTTTTTCTGAAAAGGTGTTGTCATTTAGAATTTCCCATGGCACCCAGTTGTGCTGAGGGCCCTTTGGGCTGTACATGGTGAAACTCTGGGAACCATGTGATGCTGGGGATGGAATCATGGTCAGCTGCATGCAAGGTATACACCTTATAGCAAGTTTTCTCTCCCTCTCCCTCCCTGCCTCCCTCCATTCCTTCTCCCTCCCTGCCTCCCTGTCTCCCTGTCTCCTTCTCTCCTTCCAGTTAGAAGACATGCCTGTGGTATAGGGATTTAAATTTCATTCAGGTCATGTGCCTTCCCTTCTGTACCAGTTTTCTGGTTTCCATGGTTACCTGTTAAATGTAAAACATTTTTTCTGCATCAGTTGGAGTTCATTCCACTTTGTCATTATAATAAGAACAGTATTAAGCCCTAACCTGGACCTCTGGGCTGGGTAATCCCAAGTTAATTAAAAGTATATTTTTATGGGTATTTGAATTGTCAAGACCCACATTCTCTAGGCCTGTTTTTCTTCTGTAAAATTCAAAATTCTCTAGGAAACTTGCTAGCACAATGCCTATAATTGGGTTGATATTAGCTATGGCAACTGTGTCTAAATACTTGACCTTAGTGATAGCTCGATGCCCTGTTTTGCTGGTGGTGTCTTTGTGGAAGCAGGGTGAAGAAAGAGTACATTTATTCAGCAAATACTTTTTGAACCATTTTTGTGTGCCAGGCACTCCTCACAGGGCTGCTCAAAAGACAGTAGGAAAACAAAAATCCCTGCTTTCAGGGAGCTTTTCATAAGCTCCAGCTATACTTAGAGAAACATTAAAAATGGGGAGAGCAGTGCATAAGGAACATGATCGTCTCCAGGATGTCTTGGAGCTCCTGGTGAGAATGCAGGTGCACGTATGTAAAGGGGAAAGTTGGGCCACATAATCAGTCCATCTCACACTGCCTTTCATTGATACAAATACAAAAGCATTTTTAAAGTATATGAAAGAAAAGAAGTCACTAAGTTTATGTAATGTGGACTTAGAAGCTAAAGAAGGATTATTTTTCAAGTACACCGTTTTATATCCTTTTTCAGGTTCTCAGATTCTGCACAATGGATTAACAGTACCTAATCCACCCTCCCCTAGTCTCTCTATGGAAAACCCATAGAAATATTGTTCCTATGCTTCCTTTGTAATGTGAGAGATAGTGGATTATACTTGCGTGTAATGTATGTTCTTTTCCTAATAAACATAGGAAGGTTTAACAAGTTAGTCCTCAAAGACCCCATCCTTCTTTTTTTCCTCCCCTCTATAGTTACAGAGTGGCCCATTGTATAGATGTACCACAATTTAAATAGTGACCTATTGATGGACACTTGGATGCTGGCCAGTCCTTTGCTCTTAAACAATGCCACCATAAATCACTTCATACATAGGTCGCTCTGCATGTCCACAATTATGTGTGTTTGAATTTGCAAAGCAGAATTGCAGAGCACCAGTGTCTGTGTTGTTCTAACAGAGGCATTGTCAGATTCCTCCCAGAGGAGGTTTTTTTTCTTCTCAGTCCTGCTGAAAATCGTGGAAGTGGCTGTTAGCTGAGTCTGAAATCTTTGTCAATTTGCTAGGCTGGATAGCTTCTCTGAGTAGATTTAATTTAGGAAAATACAATTTGTTCAGGATTTCCAGTGGTATTCTTCAAAAGAAAATGCTCCTAAATGTAAATATGACTAGAATTCATGCTTGACTAGCTCTTTTTGTTGGACAACGGGACTTCGAGGGCCCTCGATTTCCTGCTCTGTAGTTGATAGCATCTATTCGTGTGAAGAGTGCTACCATCTTCATGCCAGAAAATGTAGTGCTAAAGTGCTTCTCAGGTGCATGGTGTTCTTAGTAGGAGATCTCCAACAGGTTAGACTTTTCTCCTAAAATAATGGCATAGAAGTAGGACTGGATGGGTAGTTAAATTATAAATTACTTGTCCTGTATAGATGAGGCTGCAGGTTGATCCTCAGGACCACACAGAACTCCTTTTCTTTCTGGCACTGATAGATATGGCCCCCATCACCAAACAAAAAGGATAGTAAGGACTGGGACCAAACCCAGTGACCCCGCTGAGTTCTGCAGTTCAAGGGCATTGTCTCAACCATCTCTGGGAAAGGCAGGTACAAGCAAAATAATCCCCCAGGAAAGGATCCTGGAAAGCCCATCCCTCCTGCGTGCAGTCCTGTGTCTGTCTTTCTTCCTGGTTGATTCTGTGATGTGTCTTTTTACTGTCACTGACCCTAACAGGCATGACTCATGAGTGTCCCATGAGTCCTGCTGCTGAGTTGTAGAACTGGATGAAGTGGTCTTGGGGAGCCCCGTCTCTATCAGTTGTACAAGCATGGTCGTATTCTGATTTGTGGCATGCAGCTGATTGTGCTTTGGCATGAGTTCTCTCTCTCTCTCTTAGTTTGCTGTGTCATGCAATTTCTGATGCTTCCAGTTTCTGCATAATGACAAGCAGTGGTGTCTAACAGGAGGGCCAAAGGGCTGTAGAGCAGGGGTCTCAAACTTGCGGCCCTCCGTACAACATTTTGTGGTCCTTCCCTAGAGGAATCTTTTTTTGTTTTGTTTTTGTTTTAGTTGCTTGGGTCACACCTCCCAGTGTTCAAGGCTTACTACTGACTTTGCACTCAAGGATCACCCCAACTTTGCCTCCTGCGGCCAGCAGGTCAATTGAGTTTGAGACCCCTGCTTTAGAGGCTTTTGTGATGAGAGATGAAGCCACACTGGTCTCTGGGTCCTCCCAATGTCTATAAGATGCTTAAGAGCGTCTTGCTGTAATTTTCTATAATGTGATCATGAGATAAATGGATTTTACTCAAATTTCTTCGGATTCATAATCACAGAATTTTGGTGTGGCAGCAGCCTAGTTTCTTTATTATTTATTTATTATTTATTTATTTATTGGTTTTGGGGTAACACCTAGCAGCGCTCAGGCATTACTCCCGGCTCCACACTCAGAAATTGCTCCTGGCAGGCTCGGGGGACCATATGGGATGCCAGAATTCGAACCACCAACCTTCTGCATGCAAGGCAAATGCCTTACCTCCATGCTATCTCTCCAGCCCCAATGGCAGCCTTATTTCTAAGTAAGTTTTTTTCTGCAAATGAATATCCCTTAAAACTTCACTTATATCTTTCTTCAAAGAGGACATAAACTCCAAAACTTAAAATAAAACTTAAGCTTTACATAATTGTTCTTGTATATATTTTAATTTTTTTTGTTTTTTGGGCCACACCCATTTGATGCTCAAAGGTTACTCCTGGCTAAGTGCTCAGATATTGCCCCTGGTGGGGGGACCATATGGGACGCGGGGGGGTAAAACCGTGGTCCTACCTTGGCTAGTACTTGCAAGGCAGACACCTTACCTCTAGCGTCACCTCACTGGCCCCTATATTTTAAGTCTTAAATATTCTAATGGAAAAGTGATTTAAAAGTGTTTAACATAAATAATTATTTAAGAGACATTACCTCAAGAAACTACATAGCTTTTGAAGAGAAGTGTTTATGTTTAAATGGCTAAAGAATATTATGAGGCCAGGACAATGGTTCCTGGTTTTTATTACTGAGTGATATTTTTATAATTATAATGAAGATTCAATAACACTGTTCTTGGTGTCTTTGTCTAGAACCTCATTTAATTTTCACAGCAACTTTCTGAGGCAGCTGCCATTGACTCCATTTGAGCTTGGGGGTCAAGCAACTTGCCTAAAGTGAAGTGACTGAGGACAATCTTGTAGAGCCAGAACATGAGTTTGGCTCAACCCTCACCACACCCCCTGCCCTGATGCTTCCTTGGCTCTCCCAGCAACGTTTCACTGGTGCTACAGAAAATCAATGATCTGAAGAGCCTGAGATATTTACCCTGGGCAGAAAGGCTGACGATTTGCTTATGAGCATATAGAAATATCATGTCAGGAATCATAAGTGGGGTTTAGACAAAACAGCAAATAGCCTTGTGACACCACAATCCCACTAAGCTGGAGGCAGAATTCAGGGAGGCTAAGGAGGCCTCATTCCAGCTGAGCTGAGTTTCCCTCTGCCTGATAACATGGGGACTTCCCTTAAGTCTGCATGTATCTTTTCCTGCCTCAGTAACCTGCCTAACCACCATGTTCCTGGATCACATCTCTGGCATACCCTTCAGGCCTTCCCTAACCTTTCTGAGCTGGAAGTGAACCTTGGCATTGTGTCTCTAGAGAGGCCTTATTCTAATTACCCAAAAAGTTGTCTCTCTGTTTCCCCAATTTTTTAATTATTTTTTTAATTATGAGAACAAAGATGCAAAGAAAGAGGACCAGGTAAAGTTACAGTGGAAGGACAATCACCCATAAACAGAATTCACATAAGTCCCCTTGCTGATATTTTTTTTTTTTTTTTGGTTTTTGGGTCACACCCGGCAGTGCTCAGGGGTTACTCCTGGCTCCATGCTCAGAAATTGCTCCTGGCAGGCACAGGGGACCATATGGGGCACCGGGATTCGAACCGATGACCTTTTGCATGAAAGGCAAACGCCTTACCTCCATGCTATCTCCCGGGCCCCCCTTTCTGATATCTTAACATTGAACTTTCAGCCAAAAAATATTAAGAAAAATAAAACAGAACCCATGTATAATTACTTTGTCCCTCAAGTCCCCAGATTGTGATACATATTTCCTAGCAGCATATCAATCATTCTAAAGCCATAAAACTTTATGTAACTCCTTAAATATTGAAGGCATAGTACTTCTTTACATTTCCATGCATATGCATATTAGTTTAAGTTAGTCTCAAAAGTGGGTGTTTCTTT
>PVKC010025432.1:0-16499 GCA_004027635.1 Crocidura indochinensis
CCCCCCCCCCCCCCCACCACACACACACACACACACGCCAGGCCACGATTATTTATCAGGGAGGCGCTGTGGTCTCTCGCTCCTTTGGAAAACCCAGTGGGAGTGGGAGAAGGAAGCTGTTGACTTGCTCTGACATCAGCTTTGTCCCCGTGCCAAGCGTCAGGGTGGCCAGGGCGGGGAAGGGGGCCTGGGCGGGGAGGACACCAGCTGCTGGTGGCCCCCTGTGACGTCAGGCTGCCACACATTCCCAGGGGTGGGGGCAGGAGGATAGGAATGGAGGGCAGCAAAGAAACACTCAGGGCGCACGCACACAAGCACCCCAGAACAGGACATGCCTCTCCACTAGAGCAGGGCCTCCCCATCCACCACACACACATGCAGTCCCTGCAAGAGTGAACTGGGACCGGTGGGTTCCCCAAGCCAGCCAGAAGCACATCCGCACAAACACGGCCCAGTTCAGACATATGGACACACAGGGACTGGCCACGTGCACACACGCAGCCTTGCTGGCCCCAAGTCCCAGCAGAAGACCATGGGGTCCAGCTCCATGGGGAGCTCTGGAAAAATAGCTCAGCTGGGAGCTCCCCTGTAGCTGTAGCGGGACTTGGGCCAGGCCACTTCCTTTGCCCTGGGGGTCGGTGGGGGAGAAAGAACAGGGGTGGGTGGGGTGCAGTGAAGAAAGGCCCGTAGCTTTCCTGGGCCCGCCTGGCAGCCCCTCCTCACATTCCTCAGCAGACTGCAGCCAGGCTGGGTGGATGTCACATGCTGCCAACTGCTACGTGGCCCGGGCAAGTCACTGGCTGGCACCTTGACGTGGTTTTCATCATCGATACTACTAGTGTGCGTGTATTTCCCTGAGAACCCACACTTAGTGACGCACTGCACCCTGTAACCTAAAGATGATGCCTACACCGATGCTCAGGCCTTGGGAAAGCAAATCTCGTGGCACTCATCTTGCTCAGGATGATGTTGGCTCTGATGGTTCTTTTTGGGAATGTGGGGGGCAACTGTGAAGGGACTCCTTTACCACCACCAGGCAGTAGAACTTTACCCTGGGGCGACCTCACACTTTGCATTTACCTGTAATGGGGTCAGGTCAGTTGGAGGCTCAGGCAGGTCCTGGCAGAGGTCAAAGAGCAAAAGTCAAATGGCTCTCAAAGCAGCGCTTGTGGGTGCTTGGGAAGACAGTGAGTCGTTCCCCAGGCAGAGATGCTGGGGGCCCAGAGCATGGGGTAGTTTAGCTCAGGCATCTTCTTCAGGGTTTGGGAGCCAGGTCTCAGATTCTGCCAGTTACTGGAATGCTGAAATGCCTTTTCAATTTCCCTAGAAGTTGAAGAAGGGGTGGAGATCTAGTAAAGTGGATTAGCACTTGCTTGCCTTGTACATGGCTGACTAGGATCGATCTCTGGTGTCTCAGATCTTTCTGAGCCCAACCCTGAGCACGAAGCCCAGAGTGAGCCTAGAGCAGTGGGTGTGGCCCCCCTTCTCAAAAGGATCTGAAGAAATAGGGGGCCAGAGAGATGTTAGCTGTCTGGGTGCATACTTTGCATGCAGGAGGCCAGTGTTCACTCCCCAGTACCACACACTCCCATAAGCATTGCTGGGTGTGGTCCCCCAAACCAGAAACAGCAATAACAAAAAATAATTAAAGAAATAATGCAGTCACTCTGATTCACTTCCAGGGGGTCAGTCCTGACGCAGACTCCCCAGGAAATGTCAACTGTTGGGGGCTGTTGACCCAAGGCCAGGGCTACCTTTGTTCTCTTTTTGGTACTGAGGGAATATGGCTGAACCCTACCTGAGATGGAAGTTGTAGGCCCCAGTTCTCCTTAAGAACCTAAAGAATTGTTGGGGGCAAAGCCTCTGACCAGGTTGGAGACATGCTTTTTCCTTTTTGTGTGTGTGCTGTACTGGGCTATGCTCAGTGCTTACTCCTGGCTCTGCACTCAGGAATCACTCCTACTGGGCAGGGAGAACATGTGGGATGCTGTGATCAAACTCAGGTCAGCCATGTGCAAGGCAAGCACTGTACCTGCTGTATATCCAGCCCCTAGGAAATCACATTCTTTTTTTTGAGGGGGGGTGGAAGGGCGGGGTCACACCCAGCAATGCTCAGGGGTTACTCCTGGCTCTACGCTCAGAAATCGCCCCTGGCAGGCACCAGGGACCATATGGGATGCCAGGATTCGAACCACTGTCCTGCATGGAAGGCAAACGCCTTACCTCACAGTGCTATCTTACTGGTCCCGATTTCATATTATTACAACACAAAGACAAACTGAATTATCAAAACTTAGATCAATAAGAGTTATTTTGTAATAATTGTGATATCTCTCCATGCTGTTATTATATCTAAGGATATTATTTTTATGGGGCTGTGGTTGGTGCCAGTGGGCCTTCTATGTTACTATTTAGGCTCACTGAGTTTGGTGATCTTCTATGTAGATTTCCCATCCGATTTACGAGGAGCCTACTGAGCTGACACTTCTGTAAAATTGTGAGGTGTCATATCCAGGACCTATAGTTCTATAGGTCGTGTCCTGGACCTATAGCTTGAGGTCTAGGACTTATATTTTTGGTGGTTTGACAGTTTTCACATTCTACTGAGAAAGGTGACCTGGTCTCTTGTATTCCACACACCATCCTTGGGATGGTCCCCCAAAGATGGCCTGATAGCATCCCCCAGTGATAAGGGGACTTCAGGGTTCTGAGAGGGAAAGTCAGTTGCCCTGGGTCACAAAGCTGCATGTGGTGTGGCAGGCTTCAAAGCCTGTATGCTGTGTTCATGGACACCTTGGTCACACCATATGACCCACATGCTTTCTGTCCTGCTCCACCCCCAAACTAGCATATGCCAGAGTAGAACCCCAAGCCACCTTCAGAGGTGAGCCAGAGGCCCTGATGGAGGTTCCATGAATGCCAGTGCACCATTTCAGGGTGCTGTGGGTGCCAGGCCAGGTGCCTTGAACAAATGAACAAATGCTTTTTGAATGGGACCTTTGAATGTGTGCAAGGTCCAATTATGCTCACACGCAGGGCTGTGCCAGTGACACCTGAGCTTCTCTTGTCTCCCTGGCACTTCTGGGCCTGTTCACACACCCTCTTTGGGCCCCAGCTTCCTCCTCTAGGACCCTTAGACGTCTGTGGACCAGTTCTGGCTTGAAGAGCAGGATGGCAGGCTGCATGTGCTTAGCACGCAGAGAGCTCTTGTGGGCTGGGTTTTCACAGAGCTGAGATGTGTTTGGCTCAGGCCAAGGGGAACAGGGGATGGTAAAGGAAGGAGGGGGGCAGCCTGGGCAGTGGGGGTTGCCCGGAGCACTTCGTTTCTGGGTCACTGGTCTTGGGGAATTCCCCGATGCCCAGGGAGCTGCTTACCTGGTGAGTAAGAGCTGCCAGCTGCCCACACAGGATGCCTGATTGAGGGTACCTCCCAGTCCATGGCCAGTGCCGTGCAGCCCTCTCCCCTACGTGCCCTGAGGCCCAGGAAAGAGACAGACAGACATGCAGGGGGCTGGCCCCCGCCTCCGCCCCCCCCCTTGGGCTCCACAGGGGGCGGCTGGTGATTCAAGCCCCTCTGAGCTGAGCTCTGTCTCCTTCCTTCTCTGATGGGGCCTGGGGGGGTGAATCAGTTTCTGGGGGCGGTGAGGCGGGGTCAACCATTGTCCCCAGCTCACATGTGAGGGGAGTCAGGGCTCAGAGGGGCCATGGGGAATGGAATATACCACCATGCCATATACCACCATGCCAATCTCCTCTGCACTCAGCTGATATTTGGCGGGTGACCCCTAGAAATGGAGGGTATCAGGGCATCTTGTCTCCATACCTATCTGGAGACGGTGGGTGGGCAAGGCCCTGTCCTGATTAGCTTCCTTTCTAACACCATGGCCTGTGCCAATGTCTCCAAATCCGAACACAGGAGCCTGGCTGCGAGAGGTGGATGGCACACTTGATGACCAGGCATGGGTTCGGGTCACCCTGAACCCAGCACCATTCTGAGCCCTGAACTTCATGGTCAGCTCATAACCAGGTGTCATTCTTCCCATTTTATAGATGGGAGCAGTGAGGACATTCCTGAAAGTCTCCCAGTTCAGAACAGGCAGAGACAAAATACTTATCTGCCTCTGACTAAGGCCAAAGTGCATCCATCGTTCATACTACCAGACTCCACACTTGGGAGTTATGAGACTTTTCTGACCTTTCAGGCAGATGTTACTCTGAGCCAGCTACGACAGCTAGGAAAGTGTTTTCAGACTCCCGCCAAGCACGGAGAAGCTGGGAGTAAGCCTTCCGGCTTTAAAGACGAGTGGACAGGCAGGACAGGACAGATAGAGCCAGTGCGGGTTGGGTCAGGAAGGGGAAACTTCTAGAAGGAGCAGTCCATGAGCTCTTCCTGGCAGCCCCTCTTGGTCTTTACCTTGAGAAGTGTGGCTGCTGCTCTGTGGGATACTCTGCGTGGACTGGGGATGAAGGCATTGCCTACTACTGCCTCAGTTTCCTTATCTGAAAAATAAAGCTTCTCTGACAGCCTGAGGGTGCTCGAGCATCACAAAAGGAAGGACTGGGCCAGTGTGTGTAGGAAGAAGGCCCTGAAGGGCCTCTCTCCCCCACAGCCACTGGAGGGCACAGCCAGTCACTGCCTAGGCCCAGGGGGCTCCATGGGGGTCCCAACTGTCCCTCTCACCCTGAGGCAGGTCAAATCCCCAGCAGGTCCCATGTGCAAACGGGCCAGGCTGGAAATGAGGTCACCACTGGAAGGCTGGGGCTGCCACTCCAGGGTGGGGCCTGGGGTCATGACCCCAAGAACAGCAGCCAAGAAGGGAGGATGCATCCCAAGGAAGCCTGGGGAACAGGCACACACAGGCGTGGAGCAGGAGGAAGAAAACAAATTCCCGGAGCCCAAAGCAGGCCCAGGCCCAGGCCCACGCCACGTTGCAGGCATCCGGCAGCTCTGAGACCCTACCCGGCCCTCCTCTCCCTTCCCCTCCACCCAGAGGTCCAGCGCACGTGATGCTGGACATGGCCGGGACAGGGAGGCTGGGCCTGGGGTGCCGAGGGGCCCAGAGCGCTTGGGGAGCACGGACCAAGTCAGGTACCATGAGAGGGAAAACTGAGGCCCGGGATCAGGGTGGGAAGGTTATGGGCCTCCTAGCCTCTGCCCCCACTTCCTGTTTCTGGGGGTGGTTAATATGACCTGGCAGTTGGGGATGGGTTCTAGAGCCGATGTGGATCTGGAGAGCCAGATGATGCATTGGGAAGGGCTTCAGGGGCTCAGAGGTGGTCTCCAGGAGAATCAGGGCACCCTCAAGAAAGTTGAGTGGCGGGACAAGGGCATGGGCAGATATGAGTTATGGTGGGACTCTGTCACGTGAATTGGGGGAGCTATATGACGAGAACCAAGTGGAGTAGGTGACACGGTTGGAGGTCCAGGAGTTAGGCTCTCATAGGGAAAGTGAATGATGGGCGGTCAGGAGAAGAGCTGACATCTCCTGAAGCCTGGGGTTACCTGAATCAGGCTGAGAGGTACAATGATCTCAGGGGGCCCCTGTGGAAGGATGAGAGATGGGAGAAGGCAGGAGAGCTAGTATGGCCTTTAACTGCCTCCTGGGGCATGGAAGTTAGAGGGAGGGGAATCTTGTGGCCAGGCATGGCTTGGGGAACTCCCTGATCTTGGGAGGACCTCTTCTCTCTGGCCTTGTTAGCTGGGGGAACAGGGAACTGCAAAAGGATCCCCTGGGGATGAGACATCTCCTGAGGCTTGTGATGAGTGACCCCAGATGGATGCTCTGACCAAACTTCTCCCCCACTTATCAAAAGTTCTAGTGAGGAGTCCTCACCACTTGTCCCTTCTCATTGTCATGTCTATTGTGAATCCCCTCAAATCTGTCACCAGTGCCACCAAAATCACCACCTGCTTGAGGGACTCGAAGTGCCTTGGGTGGGGACAGGCCACTGAAATGACCTCCAAGGGCCTTCTCAGCAGGTTGGGGAAGAAATAGAATCATTTCTGGTGATTCCTCAGCATCCCACACCCCAAGGAGCCTCCCGGAGACTGTTTCATGAGTCTCTTGAAGAAGGGAATCACTGGGCCATCTACTCCTGGTTGGGGTGGGGGGGGGCAACATGATGGTCGCCAGGGTCTTAGGTGCACCCCTTCCCCCAAACACACAGCCCCTTCCCAAGAAGCTCTCCTGAGGCTGTCCCCAAAGAACTGAAAAGCAGTGGTCACACCTGCCTGTCCCTTAGGGTCAGCCCTGTGGGCTTTGCAGCCCAGGGGCCGGGGCCTGACTTTGTGAGACCTGAGACAACTCCTCCCTCAGCCAGGCACCGGCTACAAGAGGCTCTCTCGGAGGTGACTTCCAGAACCCACGTTCAGTTCAGCTTTATGACTGTCTAAAGTCCACAGTAGGTCCCAGCCCCTCTTCCTGGAGACTCCCTGTCAGTCCAGCTCCAGCCTGCCTCCTTCCCCCACACCCCCCAAAATTCCCTAGCCAGGGGCTCCAGGTGCCAGCCTCCAACTACTTGCCCAGTCTCACTCAAGTCACCTCCCCAGACCAAAGGTGAGTCAGGGCTGTCTGGGGTGCCCACTGCTCCTGGGGGACCCCATGACTCGGCGGTGGGGGGAAGGGGCACCTTCCCTCCCCCCCCCCCAAAATATCCTCCAACAACTCCCAGGCAGGACAGGCCACTCAGCAAAACCACAGAGTGTTTTGTCGGGGTGGTGGTGGTGGTTGGGGGGGGGGTGGGGTGAGTGAGAAGAGAGTTCATTATAATTTATCAATCAAATTCTTAGAAGAGGGAAAAGGTCTGCCCTCCCCACCCTCCCCCTCACGGCCCCCCTTCACTCTCACTTTCTTCCATTCATAATTTCCTATGATGCACCTCAAACAACTTCCTGGACTGGGGATCCCAGCTAAATATAGCCGTTTCTCTCTTACAACACAGGCTCCAGTATATAAATCAGGCAAATTCCCCCTTTGAGCATGAACCTTTGAAAACTGGCCCGGCGGCGTCTCAGGCATCCTCCGAGGTCCAGCGCAGTCCAGCCCAGAATGAAGGTCTTGGCCGCAGGTAAGTCCAACCCGCCCCGCAGGCTGCCGACTCCCGAGCCACTGGGGATCCCCACCCGCCGCCGCCGCACACGCACGGACACTGGGGGCGCCCTGCAGCCTCTGGCCAAGCTAGCAGAGCTGGGTGGCGGCGAGCGCGGCGTGGACACTCGGTCCTGTCCCGGCCCGGCCCGGCCCGGCCGCCCTGGGGCTGCAGGTTGGCGGGCACGGGGTTCGTCCGGGGCTCTCCCACTTCTGCTCCTCCCGCCGTGCTCCCTCCGGGCCAGTCCTGCTGCCCGCTGCTCTGCCTTTTTTCTCCTCCCTCTCTCTTTTTCTTTTCTTTCTGTCTTTCTGCTTTCTCTTTTCTTTTCCAACTTCTTCCCCAGCAGCTTGCAAACTCCCACCCGTCCCGGATTGCAGCAGGTGCCTTGTGAGTGCTGCAGAGCTGTCCTAGGTGAGGCTTACTTAGGGTGTGGGGCCCCACAGAGATGCTGGGAGAAATGGGGACCCTCCCTGGAGAAGTGAACTAACTAGAGGCTGTCAGCAGGAGGGGGCCCCAGTGGGGTGGCTCTCCTGGTCCCCTCCCTCCTGGTCCACCAGTCTGGTTGGTTCTGGGAGGGGAGCGGTCCTCCAGACCTTCCAAGTTCTCCTTGCAGTCCCCCCCCCAAGGCGCCTCTGAGGGGACCCCCAAGGAGAAGGCGAAAAAGCGGGTGCCCTGGGGGAGGGGTGAGCCGGGACAGGCCCGGACAGCTCCCAGCTCCCCTGCCACCTTTCACTTTCCTTCCTCCCCGCCCACCTGGCTGCCTGCGACCTTTTCCCTATTCTTTTCCCCAGTGGCACCATTTCCTCTCTTTTCCAGTAGCTTTGGGGAGGGGGCTGGTGGGACCCCAGAATTTGACTCATCTCTCTCTCTCTCCTACCTTTGAGCTCGGGGCAAGGAGGAGTGGATGAGAGGCAGGGAGGACACAGAGTTGGGGGGGGCAGGAAGTTGGGAATGGTGATGAAGTTTGGGAAGTTTGGAAGAGATGGAAGGGTGCATGGGAGGGAAGAGAGAACGTTTGGAGGAGAAACGGAGATGGAAAGGGGTTTGGAACTTGGGGATGAATAATCAAGAGATAGGTTTGGGAGGAAGAAGGACCTGCAGATGATGTGCCCCTAACCCTGGGGTCCCCATGGAGCCCCATGTGGGGAACTTGGAGGTGCGGCGAGCTGATGGCCCAGAATCTGAGTGCCTCAGAGTCTGGACTGTCTTGGGAGCTGAGAAAGAAGGCAGGGACCATTTTCCTCCTGAGACACCTCTGCTCCCTGCAATCCCCCATGCTGTGTTCCACAAGACTCTGCCACTTCCCTTGACTTCCTAAGGGAAGGTGCTAGAAGGCTGGGGTCAGCTTGGATCCAGCCTGCAATGGATAAGAGCACCTCCAGACTCTGGGACTCAGGGAGGCAGAGATGTGAGGATAGGGGAAAAAGAATGAGGGAAATAGAGGTATTGGGGTACCTGCCCCTCACCCCTACTCAAAGCACCTTCCTGTCTGTTTCCAGGAGTTGTGCCCCTACTGCTGGTTCTGCACTGGAAACACGGGGCAGGGAGCCCCCTTCCCATCACCTCTGTCAATGCCACCTGCTCCACACGCCACCCATGTCACAGCAACCTCATGCACCAGATCAGGAACCAACTGGCACAGCTCAACACCAGTGCCAACGCCCTCTTTATTCTCTATGTAAGTCCGCCTGCTGGGACAGAGGCAAGAGGCATGGCGGGGCAGGGCTTCCAAGTTCTTACTGGGGCTGGCAGGGCTGGTCTGGGAAAGAACTTTTCTGGAGCTGGGAAAATGTGAGAATTTGGTTAAACCACACGTAGACTCCACGTCCATTTCCTCCTCACACCAGCCCAGGGCTCCAGGAGGTCCAGTTAAAGAGGATATGGATGAGGATAGTTGGGTGAGCCTGACATTTCTATTACTGGGATTCAGAAGCAGTGAGGTGAAAAGAGGGACGTCTTTGGGGGCATTGGGGGTCCAAAGCCGCTCAGGATGAAGTTAAGCTCAGTAAGAAAAAGTGTGGAACTGCCCATTGGTGGTGAAGTCCATCATTTAGGGTCTGTCCCCACGAAGTCCTGAAGCTTATGTCATTTCACCTGGTGGGGAGCCTTTGCTCTTGGCTAAGTACATCCCCCTCCTGGCAACCCCACTTGCTCCATGGCTTCTGGCTCCCCACTATCCTGACCTGCCTCCAGCAAGTGACATCAAGGTTGTGGGTGACAAGGCTGAATACCTGTCCCTGGCTTCTGACTCATCTGCCCATCGCTCCTCTGCCCTGCAGTACACAGTCCAGGGGGACCCATTCCCCAACAACTTAGACAAGCTGTGCGCCCCCAATGTCACGGACTTCCCGCCCTTCCACGCCAACGGCACGGAGAAGGAGCGGCTGGTGGAGCTCTACCGCATCATCGCGTACCTCGGGGCCTTCATGGGCAACATCACACGGGACCAGAAATTCCTCAACCCACATGCCCACAACCTCCATGGGAAGCTGAATGCCACGGTCGACATCCTGCGGGGCCTGCTCAGCAACGTGCGCTGCCGCCTGTGCTCCAAGTACCACGTGGGCCACGTAGATGTCACCTACAGCCCCGACACCTCGGGCAAGGACTCCTTCCACAGGAAGAAGCTGGGCTGCCAACTCCTGGCAAAGTATAAGCAGGTCATCCCCGGGGTGGCCCAGGCCTTCTAGACCCCAGGCTGGGCCATGGGCCATGACCCCAGGGAGCTAAGACGAAGTCTGCTCTTAGGCTGGGCTCAGGACTCAGAACACCCCCGAACCCAACATATCGGGGCTACTAGCATAATCTCCAGTGGTGCCTGGTCCACCCATCCCCTTTCGGGGGGGGGGGGCTGCCATGAGGCCCAGCAGAGACACAACTTTAGAGGCTAGGCCTCTGGACAGAGTTGTCCAGTAAGAGGTGAGCCTTCTTTTGGGGAACAGCATCCAGCTACCAAGGTTTCAGTCTGGACTTCTGTTTCCACTTGACCCCTCTGTTGGGGACTTTGACAGCAATTCGCACAAGCTGCCTCCTGGGTCAGGCAGGTTGGTCATTCCTTGTCTTCACCCCTCACCTCCCCCTAGGAGGTCCTGGTTAGTGCCTTTGCTCCCCTGAAACTGAAATTCCCCAAACTCTGGAACTTTTGGTTGGGATTGAGGCCAGACGGGCTGGTACCCTGATGGATTCCTTATTTCCAGTGTTGGGTGAGCTGAAGTTAGGGAAGGGAACTTTAGTGTGAGAGACGGCCTTGTCTTGAGTGTGAAGAACACTCTGGTGGACTGTCAGGTGAAAGTTTCTAGGCAGAGGTCACTTGCAGTGTGTTTTTTGTGGAGGGCAGAGAGGTGTGAGAAGGAAGATGCTGGAAGGAGGAGAGATGCTGAGAGCCTGAAATTGACCTCTCTCCTCTTCCCTGCAGTCTTTCCCATAAGCTGGGATGACCTAAGTCCAGTGGCCAGACCCAGAGGCGGGGTTTGTGCAGGTTGCAAAGTGAGGTATGGAGGTTCTGAGGGCACTTTGATGAGAGTTTGTAAGGGAAGAGAGTTCAGAGTGGCTGCTCAGACCTGGTGTCCATGGAGACCCTCAAGTGGCCCTGAGGCACCTGAAGGGGACAGGAAGTCATCTCTGAGAATAGGGAGACGGCCAAACTCGAGGTCAGAGCCTCAGGGAGGCCTTGAGATTTGAGACTGCTGTATATCTGACCCAAAATGATTATCTATTTATTATGATTACCCTATTTATATTAACTTATTGGTGCTTTCAATGCCAAAGTTATTTCCCTTGCCCAACTTCCTACATAAAGATAATATGGTAGCTCTGAAATAGAAGGAGCCAGAGCCAGGCCTGAGCAAAACCTGCCTGGGAAATGAAAGATGTTACAAGTAGAATTAACCTACTGGTGAAGCACAGAGAAAGGTCAGAGTTTGAGAGACTCGGTCAGTCTGGATGGGGTTGACAGTGTCCCTGCTCCATCCACCTATCATACCTGTTTGGTGGGGAGAGGGGTTAGTTGGTGGAGTGACTGCCATGCTGTTTTGGCTCCCCCAACACTATTCTCTGGCGCCCCCTGGAGTTATGCTACTAGGAGCCATTCCTTGGGAAGAAGTAGTTCTGGGAGCATCAATGGCCCCTTGGCTTTTCCTCTTGGATTCCTGGACCCCATCTACCTCTTAGACTTGAGGTGGTGGGAGCCCCAGTTCCTAGGGAACTCCAGAACTCCGTGGAGCATGGTGGGGAGGAAGCTCCTTGAGTGGCTTGATACCCGCACAGGACAAGAAGGCCTGGCTGGGCCTCAGCAAGCTGGGGAGTGCAGGGAGGAGCCCCCAGCCCCCAGGGAGGACTGAGAGGCTCTGGGACGCCGACCAGGAAGCTGTGGTCCGTCCTGCTCCCCCACCCCCAGCCCTGTCTGGGCTCCCAGGCTGGGAACTCGATCCTTTCCTTTGTGCTGGGGCCAGGGAAAGGGAGCTACGCCCTCCTGTCTGGGAGCAGGGAGGGCAGAGGGGGAGCTGGGCCGCTGCTCCAGCGACTTCTGGCTCCTTCCCCATCCTGAGCCGGCTGCGGTCCTAGCAGTTCAGCCAGCGCGATTACGGTACTTTGCACTCACTTTGCACCTCTGTCTGTTCTCTACGCACTTTACCCACATGACCCAGCCCCGCGGGTGGCAGGTGGGCAGGCAGCAGGCTGGCCCTGAGGCCAAACACGGAAGCCAGGGCTTTGCTATTCCATTCCGATTCCATTTAGTTCACTGGCAAGACCTGTGCAAGGGCTGAGGGGACCCACAGCACAGTGGCATCTTTTCTAATTCCATGTTCAACAGGTTCCCCTGGTCCAGGATCTCAGCTTTTGCTCAAACGACTTGGGACTGGCAGGGGTTCTCTCCCCTCACTCCACGGTAGACACAATCTTCCTTTGCTGACCTCTTCACCTTATCGCCCTCCTGCCTCTGAGATTGGAGGATCAGTAGCATTTTCCCCTGGGGCCGAATGCAGCCCCAGGTTTGGGGATCCTTTCCTTCCCTACTCCTGCTCTGCCCCTCAACACCCCTCTGAATTCTTCCGAAACCAGTTCTGCAGCTCAGCACCCGTATTGCACAGCACTCTTAAGTCCTGTGGTTTTGTTTGGGAGCCAAAGGCAGACACTGTCCTTCATCTTTGGTGCTGTCCACCCCAGTCTGTGTGTTCAGGGGAGGGACTGCCCAGCCCAGAGAGACTAGCCATCATGTTATGAGGGGATTATTGGGACCTTTATTTATTTGAAGCATTTTAAGCCAAGAAGTACTGCTAATGTCTTTGTTGTCTCCTCATCATTGTTCTGCTCCCCTTCTTGTCCCTTTTCGGGGGGATTTGTACCCCAACAGACACAGGGCAACCCTGGGGCACAGTCTGTACCCCACACCTGACTTCGGAGGCCACGGGCAAGTGAGAAGTGGATTTCCCTCAAAGCCTACCTGGTTCTGGGGGCCTTCTCTCACTCCCCACTGGCTCTTCCTGCTTCTGTCCCCCTTTCCTTTGGAGGGGAAAGGATGTGGCCTTGGGGGACAGGCACCCCTTTGATGAATGTACCCTGTGAGAATGTTTCATACTGACAGATTATTTTTATTTATTCAATGGCATATTTAAAATATTTATTTTTTATACCAAAGACTTTTTTAAAAAAGAAATTAATAAAGGATCTGCTCTTGACTAGTTCTTCAAAGTGTCTTGATATTGGGCGGACTGGGCTGGAGGGACAGTGGGGAGAAGAACGGAAGGAGGGGGTACCTCTACAGGCAGGGGCTTTGGCATGGGTGGGGCCTGGGGTGCAACTATATAGCACAAGACAGAGCAAGATGGTGGGGCTCTTATTCCTGGAGATTCTGCCAGGTTCCTGAAGAGAAGACTGCTATCAGTTGATGATTTATTCCTGTTCTTCGACTCTCTAGTTCCATGAATGCCTGAGAATCACCACTCACATTTAACAGAGGGGAAACTGAGGTTCAGAGACGCAGCCACTGAACAGGGTCACACCATCTCAGTGTTTTAGGCCAACCCTTTAGCTCCAAACTTCATACTAGTTTTTTTTTGCAGGGAGGGGCTAGGAAAAGGGAGCAGTTTTTAGGCCATACCCTACATTGTTCTCTGGCTCTGTGCTCAGGAGTGATTCCTCACAGTGCTCAGGGGACCATAAGCAGTGTTTGAGATTCAGATTGAGAATTGGCTTTGTGCAAGACACAAGTCTTGTTCTATGTCTCTACCCCCCTCATGCCCTTTATCCACAGAGAACGCCAGGCATCCAGAAGTTGCAGTTCTTGAAGCCTCTGTTCTCAGGAAATGATCTATGGGCCTTGCAGAGGAAAATCAAGTGGCCAAGGCCTGTGAAGTATCTGGAAAATCAGAGCCCCTCCAATGCCCTGTCCAGAGTCACACAGGATGTGGAGGCCTGAGGAGGGATTGGCTCATCCTAAGGCTTTTTAGGTGGTCACTCTTCTAGGCTGAGTGGTTCCCCAAAGTGACCACAGTCCCTCTTCATGCCTCATACCTGGAAACCCCCTTCTGCTCCTACTGTTTTGGGGAAGAAGAGGTGTCCTAGATCCAGGGTTTTTGGAGCAGCCCAAATGTCTCCCCAGTGAAGGTTCATTTTGGGGGAATCTGGTGAGCTGCTGAATTACCTATTTGTTATTTGGTAAATGTTGACAAGGGCCAGGTTTTGGGTTGGGTTCCAGAGGTGAAAAGGACATAGTCCTCGCTTTCTAGAAGCTCACAGGTGGGTGGGGACTAGTAAAAAGAGCATTCAGGATGATGGAAGATGTGCCAACCAGGGAGAGGGGAGAGAGAGTCATGAGAGAGATCTATGAGAGAAAGAGAGACCCATGAGAGAGACCCTTGAGAGAGATCAATGAGAGAGAAAGACCCATGAGAGAGACACCCATGAGAAAGAGACACCCATGAGAGAGAGAGACCCATGCGAGAGAGACCCATGAGAGAGTGAGATCCAAGAGAGAGACCCATGAGAGAGACCCAGGAGAGAGAGATCCATGAGAGACCCAGGAGAGAGAGACCCATTACCTTGGTCTTGTCCTCTCTGTGCACTACAGTGGACATTCTGGACCTCACACATGCGCACACACACATATGGGCACACATGCATGGACTCTCCAGATTAAGATGGAGGTTCTAGGGCTCCCACCCTTCACCTCAGATTGTGCTTCGTGTGCATAATCAGCCCCATGCTTTCTGTCATCTCTCTGGGTCTGTGAGGGGCCAAGCGCCATGCCAAAAGTACTTGGGAGGGGGACTTAGAAGGCCAGTTAGGAACTCAGCTGTCTAGACTTCCTCTCAGGGCTCCAGCTCTGACCTGCATCCCACAGCCAGGTCACACCTGCAACATCCTCCCTCTCCCCTGGCTGACAGAGACAGGTTGAAACTTTTCAAAGGCAGCCTTCTCTAGGAACCAGAGACAAACAAAGCCAAGGCTCTGGAATGAGCAAGGACAGAATCATCAGGGTCTTAACTGCGGTGCTGTGGGCCTGGCTGGGCCTCCTGGGAACCCTGGGTATTCTCCCAGTTGAGTGGCCCTGGAGTTCTCTGAACAGGAGAGGGCAGGTAAGTGTTGGATTCTGTGCCCTGCCCTGAACAGGGAGAACAAAGACCTGCTAATCAATTACTGGGTCACTCTCCCAAGAAGAGGCTGATACAATCTCTTGGTGGGAGGCTGGGAAAGCCCCACCCTGGCTCTGCAGCCCAGATCAGTCCTCCTGTCTTCAGCCTTAGGCTGGGCTGGGTCAGGGCAATTCTGTGACCCACAGCCTAGTGAGCTCAACTTTCTTATCTGGGAAGTTGTATGAGGAACCAGAGCTGATGCGGGTAGGCCTTTTGATGATGTTGTTGCTGAAAAGCACCAAGGCAGGAGCAGGGGCTTAGGAGGTCTAGAATGCCTGAAAGTTTCTACCTGTGAAGGTTCACAGGGGAAGATGGAGCTGCACTGAGGAGCATAGTCCATGTTCCCTGGACTGTAGAGTTGATGAACTGGCTGGTTGCTCCTCTCAAGGCTCCCTGAACCCCAGAACTGGAGGTAACCTACATACAGGGGTGAGGCTCCTGACTTGAGAGGTGTATGTGTGTGGGGGGTTGAGGGTAGTCCAGTTGCTCAGTTGAGCCCCCAACTATCCTAGCTGTTAGGAGAGCATGAAGACTAGAGGGCAGGGTGTCCCCCATCTCGAGAGGATGACTGTCAGCTGCAGTCACTTTGGATTACCAGCCTGTGGGCTCCGAGGTGGCTCCATATTTTACAGTTTACAAAGCATTTTGTCCTCCCTCTTGAGAGGCATCCATCTTTCTGAGAGTAGGACTAGATTACTGATTCCATTTTATAGGAAAGTTAAATGAGGCCCCTGCTAGCTCAGTTTTCGAGATCCTTCCCATTTGCACATCTTCAAGCTCTTCATCTATCTGTTCACTACTCTGATCATGGCCCAGGCAGGCCTCCAGGGGCTGGGTGATATATCCACAGGGCTCAAGAAAGGATGATAGGGGCTGGAGCAATAGCACAGAGGGTAGGGTGTTTGCCTTGCATTAGGTGGACTTGGGTTCAATCCCTGGCATGCCATATGACCCCCTGAGTCTGCTAGGAGTAATTTCTGAATTTCTTTTCTTCTTCTTTTTATTATTTTTGTTTTTTGGGTCACATCTGGCAGCACTCAGGGGTTACTCCTGGCTTTATGCTCAGAAATCGCTCCTGGCAGGCTCGGGGGGTGTGGTGGGGGTGCTATGGGATGCCGGAATTTGAACCACCATCCTTCTGCCTGCAAGGCAAATGCTATACCTCCATGCTATCTCTCCGGCCCTAATTTCTGAATTTCTGAGTGCAGAGCTAGGAGTAACCCCTGAGTGCGCACCCCCCCCCCAAAAAAAAGTAGATGGTAGAGGAAGGAAAGAGAATTCCTCAGGTCACTTCTGCTGGAAATTCATTTATCACAGGGAACTATCAGTTTCTTCAGTGAATCTATGTCAAAGTGGAACCACCCAATGTCTTAATTTCCTTCTTTTTAGATATCTGTTCTCAACAGTATGCAATGTAACTAACAATAGAGGTACCCGAAGGCTAGAGAGAATACTATGGTTAAAAGCATCATCTTACATGTTACCAACCCCAATCATCCCATGGTCACCTAAGAACCAATGGGAGAACCTCCCAAACAGAGAAGGAGTTGAATGGAGACTTCCCCAAAGAAGACGTATGACATATGTATGGCAAATGTGCATATGATCCCCTTTGGAAAATCCTATTAGGGAAATAAAAATCAAAACTACAATGAGGGGCCCAGGAGATAGCATGGAGGTAAGGAGTTTGCCTTTCATGCAAAAGGTCATCGGTTCGAGTCCCGGTGCCCCATATGGTCCCCCGTGCCTGCCAGGAGCAATTTCTGAGCATGGAGC
>PVKC010025433.1:0-16491 GCA_004027635.1 Crocidura indochinensis
TTTTTACTGTGTTCCTTTAAAAGAAACACCCACTTTTGAGGCTAACTTAAACTAATATGCACATACATGGAAATGTAAAGAAGTACTATGCCTTCAATATTTAAGAAGATACATAAAGTTTTATGGCTTTAGTACACTTTATATGCTGCTAGGAAATATGTATCACAATCCGGAGACTTGAGGGACAAAGTAATTATACATGGGTTCTGTTTTATTTTTCTTAATATTCTTTGGCTGAAAATTCAATGTTAAGACATCAGCAAGGGGACTTATGTGAATTCTGTTTATGGGTGATTGTCCTTCCACTGTAACTTTATCGTGTCCTCTTTCTTTGCATCTTTGTTCTCAAAATTAAAAATAAAAAGAATAAAAAAAAGGGAAATTACATTCAAGGGAACATCCTTGAGATTTACAGCAGACCTGTCACCAGAAACACTCAAGGCCAGAAAGCAGTGGTGGAACATAGTGACAAAACTCAATGAAATAAATGCTTTGCCTAGAAGACTGCACCCAGCAAAACTCACTTTCAGGTTTGAAGGAAGAATACATGGTTTCACAGACAAACAACAGCTCACAAACTTTACAGATACAAAACCAGTTTTAAGAGAAAAACTGAAAGACCTACTTTAAGACAAGACTGACCAAAAGACACACCAAATTTCGATATAAAGCTGGCGATAAATCCCAGGACAAATCTTTCTCTCAATGTCAATGGGCAAATGCACCAGTTAAGAGACACAGAGTGGCTAAATGGATCAAAAAACTCAATCCAACCTTCTGCTGCCTAAAAGAAATGCACCTGAATAGTCAGAACAAACATAGACTCAAAATAAAAGGCTGGAGGAAAATTATCCAGGCAAACAACACCCATAAAATAGCTGGAGTGGCCAGACACTAATATCAGATGATGCAAAATTTATACTCAGAAAAGTTGTAAGGGACAAATATGGACATTTTGTATTAATTAAGGAATATGTGCAACAGGAATAAATCACTCTCCTATACATATATGCACCAAATGGGGGGCAACAAAATATCTAATACAATTATTGAGAAATTTAAAAGAGAAAATTAATAATAGCACAATAATTGTGAAAAACCTAAACAATCCCTGTCATCACTTAATAAGTCGACAAGGCTGAAACCTAACAAAAATATACTAACCCTGAAAAGAGAAATGGAAGAAGGAGGCCATTTCCCTTGGCATATATATGGTATATATATAAATGGCATATATATGCCATTTCTCTCTCATATATATAAACATATACACACATATAAATATATATATCAATATACTGGACAGTCAATCCCCAGAAACCCGGATACACATAAACACATTCTTCTCCAATGTACATGTGTCATTCTCCAGGATAAATTGCATGCTGGCACATAAAACATACCTGCATAAAATCAAGAGGATAGAAATTTTGCAGCATACATTCACTGACCACAAGGTTCTGAAATTATATGTGAACTACAAAAGGATACAGAAGAAAAACTTTAACACCTGGAAATTAAACAGCCTACTACTGAACAACCAGTGGGTCTGAGATGAAATCAAAGAGGAAATCAAGGCTTTCCTATAAACAAATGACAATGAAGACACAAATTATTAGAACGTATGGGACACTGCAAAAGCGGTACTGAGAGGAAAATTTATAGCCTTGCAAGCATACATCAGGAAGGAAAAAAGACATGCCTGAATAGCTAAATGATGCAGCTTATAAAACTAGAAAATGATCAATAAAAAGGAACCAAAAATAGGGATACAGAAGGAAATAACAAAGCTTAGAGCAGAAATCAATGAAGTGGAAACCCCCCAAACAATCTAAAATATTAACTAAATTAGAAGTTGGCTCTTCAAAAAAAAAAATAAAATTGATAGACCATTTGGAAAAAACTCAAAAAGAAAGATAAAATTTGATAACCCATCTCAGAAATGCAAAGGGGGAAATCACTACAGATATTGCAGAGATTCAAAAGGTAATCAGAGATTACTTTGAGAAGCTTTATTTCACCAAAAATTAGAGCCTGGAATAAATAGATAAATTCTTGGACTCCTATAAACTTCCACATTTGAAAAGGGGGACATAGCATATATAAACACCCCCATCATTCTTGAGGAAATTAAATTGGTAATCAAATGGCTGCACAAAAAAAAAGCACAGAACCAAATGGATTCACTAATAAATTCTTTTATACCTTTCAAGAGGAACTACATCAATTCTGGCCAGGTTCTTTCATGAAATTGAAAAAATGTGAGCACTTCAAAATAGCTTTTATGAAGCCAACATCACCTTGATACCAAAACCAGGCAGAAATGCTGCCAAAAAGAAAATTATAGACCAATATCTCTGATGAACACAGATGCAAAGACTCTCCCAAAATCCTGGCAAATAGGATCCAATGCCTCATCAAGAAGATTATTCACTATGATCAATATGTTTCATTCCTGGAATGCAAGGTTGGATTACATCCATAAATCTATCCACATAATATACAAAACTGAATAACAAAAAAATAAAAATAACATGATCATATCAATAGATGCAGAGAAGGCATTTGATAAGGCTAACAACCATTCTTTTTAGAATTTTTTTCTTCATTTACACATTTTGATTACATATATGATTGTGATTAGGTTCTGGTCATGTAAAGAACACCCCCTTAACCAGTGCAACATTCCCACCACCAATATTACAAGTCTCCCTCCTTCCCACCCCACCCACACCTGTACTCCAGACAGGCTTTCCAGTTTTCTCATTCATTCACGTGATTATGGTAGTTTTCTGTATAGTTATTTTTATAACTTCATTCACCACTCTTTGTGGTGAGCTTCATGAAGTGAGCTGGAAGTTCCAGCCCTCCTCTCACTGACTCTGTTGATTGTTGTAAAAATGACTTTTATTTTCTTTAAAACCCATAGATGAGTGAGACTATTCTGTGTCTCTTTCTCCCTCTGACTTATTTCACTCAGCATGGTAGACTCCACGTACATCCATGTATAGGAAAACTTCATGTCTTCATCTCTCTTGACAGCTGCATAATATTCCATTGTGTATATGTACCACAGTTTCTTTAGCCATTCGTCTGTTGAAGGGCATCTTGGTTGTTTCCAGAGCCTGGCTATTGTGAATAGTGCTGCAATGAATATAGGTGTGAGGAATGGGTTTTTGTATTGAATTTTTGTGTTCTTAGGGTATATCCCTAGGAGTGGAATAGCTAGGTCGAATGGGAGCTCAATTTCCAGATTTTGGAGCAATCTCCATATTGCTTTCCATAGAGGTTGGACTAGACAGCATTCCCACCAGCAGTGGATAAGAGTTCCTTTCTCTCCACATCCCCGCCAGCACTGATTATTCTCATTCTTTGTGATGTGCGCCAATCTCTGTGGTGTGAGGTGGTATCTCATCATTGTTTTGCTTTGCATCTCCCTGATGATTAGTGACGAGGAGCATTTTTTCATGTGCCTTTTGGCATTTGTAATTCTCTTTTTTTCAAAGTGTCTGTTCATTTTTTCTCCCCATATTTTGATGGGTTAGATGTCTTTTGTTTGTTTTTATTTTAGGCCACACCCGGTGACGCTCAGTGGTTACTCCTGGCAATGTGCTCAGAAGTCACTCCTGGCTTGTGGGGCCATATGGGAAACCGGGTGATCGAACCATGGTCCGTCCTAGGTTCTATATACCTTATGGTATCAGGTCTGATATCAAGGTCTTTAATCCATTTGGATTGTACCTTCATACATGATGTTAACTGGGGGTCTATGTTAGCGATTTAATGCGATTCCTCTAAAGATACCCATGACATTATTTTAAAAAGTGGATCAAACACTCCTGAAATTCATTTGGAACAATAAACACCCTCAAATAGCTAAAGCAATCCTTGGGAAAAGGAATATAGGAGGCATTATTTCCTCAATTTTAAACTGCATTACAAAGCAATAGGTATCAAAACAGGTATTACAAAACAATAGGTATCAAAACGTATTGAAATAATGACAGACCCTGAGATCATTGGAATAGGCTTGAGTATTCAGAGAGTGCCCTCCAGAAATACAATGATGTGATTTTTGATAAAGTAGCAAGAAATCCTAAATGGAGCAAGGAACGACTTTAAAAGTGGTGTTGGCACAACTGGTTAGCTACTTGCAAAAAAGCGAACTCAGACCCCATCTAACACCATGAACCAAGGTAAAAATCCAAATGGATTTAAGACCTTGATATCAAACCTGAAACCATAAGGAATATAGAACAATACGTAGGTAAAACACTCCATGACATTGAGACTATAGGCATCTTTAAGGAGGAAACAGCACTCTCCAAATAAATGAAAGCAGAAATAAACAGATAGGAATATATTTAGCTGAGAAGCTTCTGCACTTCAAAGAAAAAAACTTCCCAACATACAAGAGCCACCTACTGAATGTGAGAAACTATTCACCCAAAGTCCAACAGATAAGGGGCTAATATCCAAAATATAAAAGGCAGTGATGAAACTTTACAAGAAAAAAACATCTAGTCCCATCAAAATGGGGAGAAAAAATGAACAGACACTTTGTCAAAAAAGAAATACTAATGGCAAAAAGGCACATGGAAAAATGCTCCATATCACTAATCTTCAGGGACATGCAAATCAAAACAACTATGAGGTACCATCTCACACCATAGAGATTGGTGCACATCACAAAGACTGAGAACAAGCGATGCTTGTGGGGATGTGGAGAGCAAGAAAGTCTTTTCCACTGCTGGTGGGAATCCCATCTAGTCCAAGCTTTATGGAAAGCGATATGGAGATTCCTTCAAAAACTGGAAATTGAGCTTTCATATGATCCAGCTATACCACTCCTAGGGATATGGAACACAAAAATACAATACAAAAATCCTTTACTCATACCTACATTTATTGCTGCCCTATTTGCAATAGCCATATTATGGAAACAACCAAGATGCCCTTCAATAGATGAATGGCTAAAGAAACTGTGATACAAATACACAATGGAATAATATACAGGTGTAGGAGACATGAATTCATGAAATTTTCTTATACATGGATGTACTTGGAGTCTATTATGCTAAGTGAAATAAGTCAGAGGAAGAGAGATAGACACAGAACAGTCTCACTCATCTATGGGTTTTAAGAAAAATAAAACATGTGTTCACAATTACTTTCAGAGACATAGAGAGGAGAGTTGTAATGTCCAGTTCACGACATGAAGCTCACCACGATGAGTGATGAGTGTTCCTAGAGAAATAACTACATTGAGAACTATCATAACAATGTGAATGAATGAGGGAAGTAGAAAGTCTGTCTAGAGTACTATGGGGCTGGGGTGGGGACGAGGGAGATTTGGGATATTGATGATGGGAATGTTGCACTGGTGAAAGGGGAGTGTTCTTTACATGACTGAAAGCCAACTACAATCATATTTGTAATCAAGATGCTTAAATAAAGATATTAATAGAAAAAACAATCTCATATTGCACATTAAAATAAAGTATGTCAATCTAAAATATAATATTCAAAATATCAAGTATATATGAATAAATTCATCAAAAGACATTAGAGATGTAAATAATAACTTCAAGTAATGTAAGGAGATAAAAGAAGACCTTGGAAATGAAATAATATTGCATGCTCATGGATTAGAAAAATAAATATTTTTAAAATGACTATTCTACCTAAATTATTATTTATATTTATTACAGTCTCCATCCAAATTCAGATGACATTCTTCTAGGACCTAGAAAAGACAATGATAAAGTTAGTATGGAATAAGAAGTGACCACAAATTACCAAATCCCTATTGAAATATAAGATATGTGGAAGTATCTAATTACAAGATTTGGAACTATATTAGAAAGCTATAGTGATTAAAACTGCCATGTTCTCAATGAAAGATAATCTTACAGATCAATGACACAGAATATAACATGCAATGATAAAATTACATGCAAAATATATCCATAAACATATAATTTTTTGGTTATTAGGCCACACCCTGTGACCCTCAGGGGTTATTCCTTGCTATGCACTCAGAAATTGCTCCTGACTGGAGGGACCGTATGGGACATTGGTAGATCAATCCACTGTCTTTTTTAGGCTATTTTGGGCAAGGTAGATGCCTTACAACTTGTGCCACTGCTCTTGCCCCATGAACAGATATTTTTTATCAAAAAGCTGAGAACATAAAATAGAATAAAAATAACCTCTGAAATTATGTTGCTGGCAAATCTGATTAACAACATGTAAGAAATTAAAACGAGCTATTTCTGGGGCCGGAGAGATAGCATGGAGTTAAGGCATTTGCTTTTCATGCATAAGGACAGTGGTTCAAATCCCAGCATCCCATATGGTCCCCCGAGACTGCCAAGAGCGATTTCTGAGCTTAGAGCCAGGAGTAACCCCTGAGCGCTGCCAGGTGTGACCCAAAAAAATCAAAAAGAGCCATTTATCACACCCTAAAATTAAGTCATTTTAAATTCCATAAAAGACCTTGATATATGGCCAGAAACTATAAATACATTGAGTAAAACATAAGCAAAATGCTCCAAGTGTTGTATCATAAAGACACCTTCAAAGACCTGATACCACTGGCAAAGGAAATAATATAAAAGTAAACAAATATGACATAATTACATTAAAATTTTTTATAAAAAGTATTAGTTGAATCACCATAAGGCAGAATTGCAAAGCTACTCATGACTGTCTCAGTCATGCATTGTTCAAAACCCATCCCTTCACCAGTGCACATTTCCGCTCACCTGTAACTCCAATATTTATCCTACCTTTACCATACCTATCTCAACAGCAGAAATTTTTCTTCTCTCTTCTTTTTTTCCTTTAAACACTGTGATTTGCAATATTATACTGAAGATGTATAATGCTTATCACTTTACCTCTTTTTCAGCACCCACTTCTTGTTCAGAGTGATAATCCCTAGCTGCAACTGTCTTAGAGGTCAATGCTTTGCCTTTACTTGCACTCACCACTCTTTCTGGAAAGCTTCGTACCATGGAAAGTCCTGGCCATTGTCTTTATTGTATTCTGGTATAGCTACCATATTATCTTTTTTTGGGGGAATTTTGGGTCACATTCAGCAGTGCTCAGGGTTACTCCTAGCTCTGCACTCAGAAATCGTTCCTCGCAGCCATGGGGGACTATATGGAATACTGAGATTCAAACCACCATCTGTCCTGTTCTGGTGGCATGCAAGGCAAATGCCCTACTGCTGTGCTATCTCTCCAGCCCCTACCATATTATTCTTATGTCCCATAAATGAATGCAGTAACTCTATATCTATCCCTATGTCTTATTTAGCTCAATATAACACTCTTACACTCTTAATATCTATCCATGTATAAGCAAGTTTCCATGACTTTATTTCTCCAATAGCTGCATAGTATTTAATTGTGTAGATGTGCCTCCGTTTCTATATCCACTCAAGGGTTCATGGGCACTTGGGTTGTTTCAGATTCTGAAAATTATGTATAGTATTCTTTTTTTATAAAAAGTATTAGTTGAATTGGAAAATTCAACTAATTGAAAATTGGAGTTAAGATGCCTTTTTTTGCATTGTGTTTTGGGCTCCTCGGGTATATTCCCAGAGGAGGTATTGCTGGACCAACTGGAATCTCAATTTTCAGTTTTATGAGGAAAGTCCATATTATATTTTCAAAAGGCTGCACAAATCTACATTCCTACCAGCAGTGAAGGAGAGTCTCTTTTTCCCTGCATGCAAGCCAGAACTTATTGTTCTTTTACTTATTGATGCATGCAAGACTCTGGGGTGAGAGATGATTTCACATTTTAATTTTAATTTGCATCTCCTTGATGACTAATTATATGGAATATTTTTATGTGACTTTTCACCACCTGTATGAGAAAGTTTCTATTTATCTCTCACTTTTTGGG
This sequence comes from Crocidura indochinensis, assembly GCA_004027635.1. Lineage (NCBI taxonomy): Eukaryota > Metazoa > Chordata > Mammalia > Eulipotyphla > Soricidae > Crocidura > Crocidura indochinensis. The sequence continues at coordinate 7,918 of PVKC010025433.1, forward strand.
TAAGGATTTATATTTCCTTGCTAAGATCTACCAGTGCCTTGTATATATTTAATTTTAACCCTTTATCAGATAATTATTTGGAGGATAATTTCTCCCATTCTATTGGAGGTTTTTGTATCCTGGTTACCATTTCATTTCAGGTGCAGGAGTTTCTTTTCTTTCTTTTTTACTTTATTGAAAGAAAATTAAGCACATAGCTGAACATAATACAATTGTTTCGATACAAGTGAAAGAAAATTATTTTTAAAAATAAGTTAAAAGAAGAAAATACAGTTGAAGACAGGAATTTAAAAGTATAGTATAGCATTCAAATTTGTCAAGATTATTGTATCTTTAATAAAGTCATTAAGTCAATTGTCAAAGATTTGGTAAGATCTTGTTAGCTGTTCATTCTATTACTTTGTTTCTGAATGTTTAATCACCTCAGTCACACAATGGTATCTAAATTGGTGTGTTCCTATAAGGGTGACAGCCTCATATATAAAGTTGTCTAGGAATTCAAAGTGCTATTTCTGATATTTTGACTTTTGTAGAGTGTGTTCTCTGCTTCCCAGAAAGAATATATGGAGCTGTATAGAGACTTGCTCCCAAGAGACCTGATTACATCAGCTCTAATATCACCATACTTGACGTTTGGTCAGATTGGTGACTCCAAAGAGAATCATGGAGGAATGGTGAGGCAGAGACAGAGGTGAAATAGTGATTATAGGTGATAGGTGCAGCAGTCAAAAATTAGGCAGGGCTGAACTTGTCCTTCCCTTTCCTTCAGTGATTGCCAGATTTTGTCTGTATGGTCAGTGTAAGCATGATTTTTCATAGTTTGATTTATATCTCTTTTGAGAAAATAATGAGCCTATGGAGCTGGCACAGTAAATACATGGCAATTGTGTTTGTAAAACTTCTTAATTTAATACAGTCCTATTTGTTTATCTTTGATTCCACTTGCTGATTTAAATGCTGTTTTTTCCCATGAAGATATATTTAACATCAATCTTATGGAGATTTCTGTCTATATTTTTTTCTGTATACCTTATAGTTTCAGGTCTGATACCAGTGATTTTAACCCATTTTGATTTGACCTTTGTGCATGGTGTTAAAAAATAGTATAGGTTTATTTTATTTCATGTAGCTGACCAATATTTCAACACCACTGCTTGAAGAGGATATCATTGCTCCAAATCAAAGTTTTTGTTCCTTTGTCAAAAATCAACCTAGCAGACTGACTTTGATAACTATGACTGGGTACAGCTTATCCTGGGACCAATAAAAAAGACCCTACTTTAGGCCCTGGCCTGTGATATATACAACAACCAAGATCTCTAATTCCACGTATCTGACTGAAACAACTGCAACGGAGCAAAACTTCTGGAAACATAATGACTATTGTAGGCTTTGTCCTAGGATCGGGGCAAACACCAAGACCACCAATTACAAAATACTGATTAAAACAACAGTGATGGATCACAACTCTGAGAATAGTAAAGGAAGATTTCATCCTAGGCTCCATCCTTTGACCTGTGCAAATATCAAGATCTCTAGCTACAGAGGCATGATTTTATCACCCACGGCAGAGTGGAAAGTTTCCAGACACCACAGAAGAACCTAGGGGAGAGTAAAAGAGCATGTATGGGGCCTGTAGTTATTCCCAGGACAGTATACTTCAAGAGTGGAGAAACACTGTATCTCTTAGGTCACGCGAATTCCCATCTAATATCCCCCAATATTTACTGTGACTATGCAAGAAAAAAAGAGCACAAATCAAATTTTTTAAGTTTTGTTATGTTGTTTGTTGCTTTTCTTTTGGGTTTTGCTTTTATTTTTATTTCAGAACCATGGTTATTTTATGGCTGCTGTCTATATTACTCTGGTCCTTTTCAAGTTTTTTGTTTGATTTTTTAATATTTTATTTTACTTTATTTTATATTTTTATGTTTTTCTTCCTTTTTTCTCTCTGCTCTTAAACTGATAGATATAGGCTCTAGAAGGACACCTCTCATTATTTGTTTGTTTGATTTTTGCCCCATTTTATTTTATTATTATTTTTTTTCTCTTTCCTTTTTTATTTTTTTTCTCTTTTCCATCTTGCTCCGCCTCACAAATGGAGGGGGAAATAATGGAGGGTACCAAAACCAAACAATCATAGGAATATTAAGTAAAAATTTAAAAAAGGATCAAACTTAAACACCAAATCCAAAGCCAATGACAACAGAATTGATACCCAATTTACAACATACTAGACACAGAGAGGACCACCTATATATAGCAGCCTGGGGGTGTGACAGGGGGATATGGGATGCATACTGGGAACAGGGGTAGAGGACAATATTGGTCGTGGAAACGTCCCCTGATTTAATATCACTATGTACCCAAAATATTACTGTGAAAGATTTGCAAACCACTTTGATTATAATAAAAAATTGAATTAGTATATACATGAGAATCTATTTCAGATTGTAAATTCTATTCCACTTACCTGATTGTCTTTTCATTAATAGTATGTCATTTTAATTACGATTGTTGTATAATAATTCAAACTGCTGTATAGTCTGAGGATAGAAAAAATGTTGCTTCCTCCCATCTTCTTTTTCCCCATGATTAATTTAGATATTTGTAGGTGTTTATATATGAAACAATGTTTACCCATTGTATTTCAGAAAGGTTTAGTCTATTTCTTTAAAAAACATCACGGGTATCCTTACAGCAACAGCTTTGAATTTGTACAATGTTTTCATGTGTATTATTATTTTTATTATGTTAATCCTAACATGAGCAGGGTATGTGTTTATATTTTCTTTTAATTCTAGAAGTAGTGTTTTGTAGTTTTTATATAGGTCTTTCAGATCTTTTGTTAAGTAGATTCTGAGTTCCTTATTTTCTGAGATATAATTGTCAATGAAAGACATTGTTTTTAATATCTCTTCCTTCTCTTTAATTGTTTGCTTATAGAAAAGACATGAACTTTTATTATTAATTTTGTAGCCTACCACTTTTCTATAATTATATTATTTCTAAAGCTTTTTTGGTACGGTATTTAGGGTTTTCTATATATAGTATGTTATTCAGATGCAGTGAGAGCTTTACTTCTTCCCTTTCTATATTGATGACATTGATAGCTTTTTATTTCTAAGTGTTATGGCAGGCACTTCTGCTACTATAGAAATGGTGTGAGTGGGTAGCCTTGTGTTAAGCTTGGACCAAATTGTGTTCTTTTTCCTGGAACAGTCACGTAAGTAGTTATTTAACTTTTGCTGGTCACTGGTCGCAGTTCCCACAAGTAGACCTCCTGACCTTCTGTCTTGTTTTGGAGTCTATTCCTCCATATATATATATTCTGACTTGTGAGGGCAGACTAAAATTAGTTTTTTCACTCAGATAGGCATGCTGTCAATTCTTCTTCCCAGTCACAGGTTGTAGTACCTGCTACTTGGTCTCCTATCTGCTCTTCATTAAAGAATTACTGCATGAAAAAAGAAACATAGACTAAAACTCATATACTGCTAACTGAACGGGAAATTTATCTTATTAAAACACTTCAAATTTGGGCCATAGAGATGTCATGGAGGTAGGGTGTTTGCCTTGCATGCAGAAGCATTCCATATGGCCCCCCAAGTCTGCCAGGAGTGATTTCTGAGCTTTGAGCAAGAGAGACCCCTGAGCATTGCCTGGTATGACCCCAAAACCAAAATGAAAAAATAACCCTCCAAATAAGACTTAGTATTCAGGATATATGAAATAATACCAAAGATAAACGAAAACAAGTTATAAAAATCTTATAAATCTATTGAGAGACTATTTGAACAGATACTTTCAGAAAAAGGCAAGACAACAGAATTGCCAATAGATACATGAAAATGCCCAGTGTAACTTATTAAGAAAGAAAACAAGGAGATAGCATGTCATATCAATTATAATGGCACATATAAAAATTAGTGAGGCACTGGAGAGATAGCATGGAGGTAAGGCATTTTTCTTTCATGCAGAAGGTCGTTGGTTCAAATCCAGCATCCCATAGGGTCCCCGAGACTGCCAGGAGTGATTTCTGAGAATGAAGCCAGGAGTAACCCCTGAGCACTGCCGGTTGTGAACTAAAAGCCAAAATGAAAATTAGTGGAAATAATCTGTGCTGACAGGGATATTGTAAAAACTAATTCTGATCCACTTCTGGTAGAAATTTTATCTGGTTCAAGAGAATTTGAATAAACAGAATTGAGACGCCTAGTAAACTTAGAATTGAAATACCATATGACCCAGAAATTCTTTTTCATACTTATACCCAGGAATGTTTTTTAATGAAAAGCATAAAATAAAAAATATGTATGGACTCCATTATTCATTGCATTCCTCACTACAATGAACATAGTGATTAAGATCAACCGAGGCCTCCAATGACAGATGATTGTCTTATGAAGATGTGGTATACAATAATACAAATAGTTGAAATACTATGAAGATCCAAGCAATGATGAAGTCATGTAATTTTCTACCACCTCGTTGGAACTGGAAAAGATAACGGTGTGTGAAGTAAGCAAAAAGAAAAAAAAGACGAAAAGACTATCTAAAATCTGTGGTATATAAAATGATTGTATTAGGAACTATGATGTGATAAGTAATTATACCTAGATAATCCTTGACCTAAGAGCCTAGGAAGGAAAAAAGCAGAGAAGGTAAAACAAGAATGGATAGAAGATGATGAAGTGAAACAAAGTGGAAAGGGGGTCTGGGCTTTTGTTTTATTAGGGATGAAGGAGATATAAAGGACATAAAGGGGAGCTTTATAGCCAAAGCACAAACTCAACAACAATGAACAATTGGACAACTATCCCAGTCACAACAGCTCTTGCACATAAGTAGAGTTAGGATTTCTTTGCCTAAGAGGGTGGAACCTTATACTTCCAGTGTAATTGGGAACTTGGGAGTCATTTTAAAAGGTCTTTGCTCAGCTTCTGCGCTGATCAGTTCCGCATAGAGTCCAAAAACCACCCCAGCCATAGCAGCTCATACACTCAAGCAGAGTTAGAATGTCTACCTTCATGAAGGGTGGAGCCAGAGGAACATGACTATGAAGCATTCTTCACTGCCATGCACATCTTCTAGCTAAATTCACCACAGTACAACATGCAAAAACACAATATAAGCATGATAATGGGGAAAAATGCAGGTCAACACCATGCATAGAAAATGATTATGGCAGCTCTGATGACCTTAAAAGTGTCAACCACCTATTTAGCCTCTCAGATAAGGAGCTCAGAGAATAAATATGGAGGATGTTGATAGAAATTAAAGAAAGCCTGGATTGAGCTGAAGTCACAAACAAGGAGATAGAGGATATGAAGATAGAAATAAGAAAACGCCAAACTGAAATAACAGACTGAAAACCCAGTAGATGGAATGAAAATCTCATTGGAAAGTCTCTCAAATAGAGTAACTGCAGCTGAGGACAGAATCAGTGAGCTGAAAGATGAGATGCACAACAACTTCAACATAAAAGACTGGAAAAGAGACTTAAACCAAATAATCAGACAATGAAAAAGTCCTGAAATAATGTGAACAGAAAAAATAGAAATCTTTGATAAATTCAACAGAAACAGCATAAGAATGATTGGAGTCCCTGAGACCCAGGAAGAAATCCCTAGAAAAATCATCATTCAAGGACATCATTGCAGAAAAACTCCTAGAGCTAAAATAGCATGAAAGTAAATCCTGCATGCTTGAGGAGTACCAGCTAAAAGGGACCCAAAGAAGAGCACCCCAAGACACATCCTATTTACCATGATAAATCCCACAAATAGAAATAGAATAGTGAAAACAGCATGATCAAAAAGGGAAATTACATTCAAAGTAGCAGCAATAACATTTACAGCAGACCTGTCACAAAAATCCTCAAGGCCACAATGCAGTGGTGTAATTATAGTAATGAAACTCAAATAAATGATTGCTTCTTTGAGAATATTGCACCAAACCAGACTCACAATCAGGTTTTAAGGAAGTCTATAGAGCATCATGGATAATCAACAGCCCAGAAACTTAAAAGAAAAACTGAAAGGTATAGTTTAATACAAGACTCATCAACAGACACACCAAATTCCTATGTAAAGATGACACTAAATTCTATGACAATTATCTCTCTCAACATCAATGAACTATGTACCAAATATACAAGTTTAAAGACACAGAGTGGCAAAGTGTACTAAAAGCTGATTCGAGGGAGCCGGGAGGTGGCACAGGAGGTAAGGTGCCTGCTGCCTTGCCTAGGACGGGCCACTGTTCGATCCCCCGGTTCCCATATGGTCCCCCGTGCCTGCCAGGAGCAACTTCTGAGTGCATAGCCAGGAGTAACCCCTGAGCTTCACTGGGTGTGGCCCAAAAACAAAAACAAAAACAAATAAACAAAAAAAAGCTGATTCGAACATTCTTCTACCTTCAAGAAACACATCTGTATAGTCAAAGTAAACATAGACTCAAAATCAAAGGTTGGAGGACAGTTATCCAAGCAAACAACTTCCTTAAAAAAGCTTGAGTAGCCATACCAATATAACAAAAATTTCAGATTTAGAAAAGTTGTAAGGAACAAAGATGGATATTTTGTAATAATCAAGGGCTATGTAAAACAAGAAAGAAATCTCACTCCTAAACATATGTGCAGCCAATGAGAGAGCAGAAAAATATTTAATGCAATTGTTGACAAATCTAAGAGAAGACATCAATAGAGGCACAATATTAGTGGGAGAACTCAACATTGCCCTCTCATCCCTTGCTAGATCAAACAGGCTGAAGCCCAACAAGAATATACTAGCTCTAAAAAAAGAAATGAAAGAAATGCCCTAAAATATATATATATATATATATATATATATATATATATATATATATATACTAACAAAAGTAAAAGTTGGCCTTTTCAAAGAATAAACAAGATTAATAAGCCACTAGCAAAACTCAAAAAGAATGGGAGAGAAACTAAATAAACCAGATTAGAAATAAAAATAGGACTATCACTAAAGATAATATGGAAATTCAAAGGATAATCAGAGACTATTTTGAGAAAGTCTATGCCACATAACATGAAAACCTTGAAAAAAATGGTTTAATTTTGGACTCTTAATCACTTTCATGGTTAAAGTAGGATGTCATATTATATCTAAAACAACCCACCACTATTGAGGAAATTAGAATGGTATTCAAAAGTCTTCCCCAAAACAAAAGCCCAGGCCCAGATGAAATCACTAACAAATATTTCAAACCGTTCAGGAAGATTTACTACCATTTTTTTCAGGCTCTTTGATGAGATTGAAGAAACAGGAACACTCAAAATAGTTTTCTTGAAGCTAAAATTACTCTGATACTAAAACAAGGCAGTTATGCTGCAAGGAAAGAAAACTACAGACCAATATCTCTGATGAACACAGATACAAAATCCTCAAGAAAATACTGGCAGGGCCAGAGCGGTGGTGCAGTTGTGGAACGTTTGTCTTGCATGCCCGCTGACCGAGGACAGACCACGGTTCGATCCCCCGGTGTCCCATATGATCCCCCAAGCCAGGAGCGATTTCTTTCTTTTTTCTTTCTTTCATTTTTTTGCATCCCATCACTGTCTTTATCTCACTACTGACACAATCTTCATTTCCTTCTCTAATTTCTTCTTGAAATAAGTTTTTTAATATAATGCCAAGGGTTTGTTATTGATACTGTCTATACTCTTTTATTTCTGTAGTCCACAGATGAGTGAGGTCATCTGGTATTTGTTTTCCCATAGATTTATTTTGCTTAACATAATACATTACAGTTACAATCACATTGCACTGAACAGAATGATTTCATCTTTTATTATAGCTCTTTAACACTCCATTGAGTATTTATACTACACTTCTTTATTCATTTTTTGGTGAACTTTTTGGGTTGCCAACCATATTCTGGCTATTGTGCCATACACTGCAGTGAATGTAATTTGTGCATATATCTTTCAAATAAATGCTTCTGTTTTTGAGTTGGGGAAATCAATGCCAAGAATTGGAATATCTAATTCATATGGGAACTCTTAATTTTTTGAGAAATTTCTTTACTGTCTTCCACAGGGATATTTTACAATGAGTGAATGATAGTTTATGTTTCACCAACACTGGTTGTTTCTAGAATTTTTGACATATCTATTCTCCTTATCCTTATTATTTGCATTTCTCTGATAGTAACAATGAATAGTTTTTAATGTTTGTGTGGTGAATCATATGTCCTTTTGGGAAAGTATCTTATCTTCCACACTTTTTGGTGGTTTTTTTTTCCGGTTTTCGGGTCACACCCAGCAGTGCTCAGGGTGTTACTCCTGACTCTATGCTCAGAAATCGCTCCTGGCAGGCTCAGGGGACCATACGAGATGCTGGGATTCGAACCACCATCCTTCTGTATGCAAGGCAAATGCCCTACCTCCATGCTCTCTCTCCAGCTTTTTGGTGGTTTTTTTTTATTGTTGAGTTTTGAGAATGCTTTCTGTACTTTGGATATTAGCCACTTATCATATGTGTGTTCTGCACATTCTTTCTCCTATTCAGTAGCGTGCCATTTTTTTTCAATTATGGGAAC
>PVKC010025434.1:0-10385 GCA_004027635.1 Crocidura indochinensis
AAAAAAAAAAAAAAAAAAAAAAAAAAGACAAGACCAACTCCTTAGCCCTTTGCCATGGAGTACAGCACACTCTCATGGGGCTTGGGGTTACTTCTACCAGATGAAGAAAGCCTGCTCATGATGAGCTCACTGAGGGCTTTATGCTTTCTCATTCATGAATTAGAGCTTCATTTATGCTGAATATGCTATGCCTATTCAGGAGATATTTTCTTAAATCTATACAGAATCTTTATTTGTTGTTGTTGTTTTGTTTTGTTTTGTTTTTGTGATTTTTGGGTCACACCCGGCAGTGCTCAGGGGTTACTCCTGGCTCCATGCTCAGATATTGCTCCTGGCAGGCACGGGGGACCATATGGGGCACCGGGATTCGAACCGATGACCTTTTGCATGAAAGGCAAACGCCTTACCTCCATGCTATCTCCCGGCCCCCGTTTTATTTTTGGAGGGGCCACATCAAGTAGTGCTCAGGGATTACTCTAGGCATAGGAGACATATAGCTGGGTATCAAACCCAGATCAGCAGCCTTCAAGGCAAAAATGTCCATTGTTCTAGCTGTCTCATTCCTATAAGGAATAGTAAAGTATAGTCTTAAACTTATCAATGCAGATACTAAGTTATTATCTTTAATGTATATTTCTGATATAAACTATTTATACTTTTCTAGTGTTAGAATTCCCCTTAAAATTGTCTTAATTCTCCTCACCTCATTCTTACTAAGTTGTATATTTAAGACGCATTAGCATAGAATTATTCACACTATTATTTTTTATTTAGCTATTTTTAAATGTCAGAAATGACCATTTTCATGAGACTTTATTTGTTAAGGTTTTGGGGACAGATCAGGCAGCACTCAAGGGCTACTCCTGGCTCTGCACTCAGAAATCACTCCTGGCAGGCTCAGGGAACCATATGGGATGCTAAGAATCTAAACTGGGTCCATCCAGGATCTGCTGCGTGCAAAGCAAATGCCCTACAAGAGAGCTATCACTCCAGCCCCTCACACTATTACTTTTATTTTATTTTATTTTATTTTGGCAGCGCTCAGGGCTTACTCCTGACTCTATGCTCAGAAATCACTCCTGGCAGCCTCGGGGGACCATATGGAATGCTGGGATTCGAACCATCGTCCTTCTGCATGCAAGGCAAATGATTACTCCTGGCTCCATGCTCAGAAATTGCTCCTGGCAGGCACGGGGGACCATATGGGGCACCGGGATTCGAACCGATAACCTTTTGCATGAAAGGCAAAGGTCTTACCTCCATGCTATCTCCCGGGCCCCAGGGAAAATTTTTCAACTTACTGCTTTACAATTTTGTGAAATTTTAGGAGGTTAGCTTTATATTCATCAATATGTGTGCAGATGTTATCACCTCCATAATAAATGTTCTTTTAAAAAGATCTTTCTCATATGTAGGATAATATAAAGAAACTATTCAAGTAAATAAGTAAGGGAATGAGAAATGGTTAAAGTTGCCATAACTGAAGACTGTGCTTAGTGAATTGAACTTACCTGGGCAAGACCCTTGGGATATGGTGGAGGAAGAGATGAACTCGCTAAGGTTGGTGGTGGTGTGGGAACAAGGTATTCGTGAAAAGAATCAGTAAGAGTATTATAAATCACAATTCCTCAATAAAACTGGTTAGGGGCTGGAGCGATGAAACAAGCAGTAAGACATCTGCCTTGTGCACACTAGCCTAGGACAGACCGTGTTTCGATCCTTCAGTGTCCCATATGGTCTCCCAAACCAGGGGTGATTTCTGAGCACATAGCCAGGAGTAACCCAAGCGTCACTGGGTGTGGCCAAAAAACAAGCAAACAAAAAAAATGGTTAAAAACAAGTTTAAGGGGCTGGTGAGGTGGTGCTAGAGGTAAGGTGTCTGCCTTGCAAGCGCTAGTCAAGGAAGGACCATGGTTCGATCCCCCAGCGTCCCATATGATCCCCAAGCCAGGGGTGATTTCTGAGCGCTTAGCTAGGAGTAACCCCTGAGCATCAAACAGGTGTAGCCCAAAAAACCAAAAAAAAGAAAAAAGAACAAAAAAACAAGTTTAAAAGAAGAGGGCAAGATTGGCATTCCGGTGGCCAGAATGGATAGTAACATATATTTGAAGATGCATTGTTAAGGGGGGTCTAAGTGATATCAAACTATCCCCAAGAAACTCACTAAGACTACCTATACAGGTCAATATGGTGATGTTCCTATGTGGTTTACTTTTTGGTTTTGGTTTTTTTTGGTTTTTGGGTCACACCCGGCAATGCTCAGGGTTTATTCCTGGCTCTACACTCAGAAATCACTTCTGGCAGGCTCAGGGGACCATATGGGATGCCGGGATTTGAACCACCGACCTTCTGCATGAAAGGCAAACGCCTTACCTCTATGCTATCTTCCAGCCCACCCATGTGTTGTTTTTTTTTTATAAGTGGAACTCCCCATTTGAGGTGTCTTCCACTTCATTATCAAACCTGGTGCCCTCCTTAAGTCTCAGAGTCAGAGTTTACACAGGGGATGATGTAGCATTGCATGATGTCGGACCACCTGGACCAGGAGAGTGTGCACATTGGAAAAGGCGTTTGCCTTGCACCCGGATAGCCCAGGCTTGATCCCCAACATCCCATATGGTCCCCTGAGCATCACCAGGAATGAGTGCAAAGCCAGGAGTTGGCCCTGAGTACTGCTCAAAAACCAAAAGAAAAAAAAGATTAAAAAGAAACTGTACCATCAAAACATATACAGAGGCCAGAGAGATAGCATGGAGGTAGGACATTTTCCTTGCATGCAGAAGGACAGTGGTTTGAATCCCGGCATTCCATATGGTCCTCCAGGTCTGCCAGAAGTGATTTTTTTATTTTTTTATTTTATTTTTTTTGGTTTTTGGGTCACACCCAGCACGCTCAGGGATCACTCCTGGCTCCAGGCTCAGAAATCGCTCCTGGCAGGCACGGGGGACCATATGGGATGCTGGGATTTGAACCACTGACCTTCTGAATGCAAGGCAAATGCCTTACCTCCATGCTATCTTTCCAGCCCCAGGAGCGATTTCAGAGCATAGAACCAGTTGTAACCCCTGAGTGCTGCCAGGTGTCAAAATATATATATATATATATATATTTATATATATATATAAAACACACAATCTGGTAAAGCATTGTTATCTCAATTAAAAAAGATTAGGGGTCGGGCAGTGGCGTTAGAGGTAAGGTGCCTGCCTTGCCTGCGCTAGCCTTGGACGGACCGTGGTTCTATCCCTCGGTGTCCCATATGGTCCCCCAAGCCAGGAGCGACTTCTGAGCACATAGCCAGGAGGAACCCCTGAGCGTCACCGGGTGTGGATCAAAAACCAAAAACCAAAAAATAAAAAAGATAAAGACTTTCTCACCTATGCAAAGGCAGTATGTGGATAACATAAATGCATGTACATGTATACATGACCTTCTAATATTATCATCTAGTCTATATATACATATATAGATATAGATACAAATTGGTTTTGGGTCTACACCTGGCAGTACTCAGGGGTTACTCTTGGTTCTGTGCTCAGGAATGACTTCTGGGAGGTTCGGTGCACCACATGAAATGGTAGGGATCAAACCTGGGTCAGCCATGTGCAAAGAAAATGCCCTCCCTGCCCCTAGGATATAGTTTTGAGCTCGGGCCATACTTAAAGACAAGAAACCCAAATGAGGGCTAACATAATGACACTCACATCCCCCAACTTCAGGCAGGTGCCCAAGCTGTGGATGACATCCTCGGCCAGGTCCGAGTGCTCTGAGTCCCATACCAGCCCAATGGTGATGATCTGTGGCGCATTCATCAGCACGCGCCGAATCCGGATCCGCTCCCCGCAATTACTCTGGAAGACATGGACAGGGCTAGCTGGATGGCTCCCACCCAGTCAGCCTCAGGTCCAGCCACCCTGGGGCTCCCCTTGGCTCACACACCGGGCAATTGCGCAGGTCCCCCATGGTGCTGGCATTCTGCAGCAGCTCCCCAAACATGCTGGGGGACGGCTTCTCTCGCCTCTCCAGCATGCAGATGGCCTGGTTGCTTCAGGAAGAGGAGTAGAGGGGGGGCGGGGTATTATACACCCAGGATTCAGCAGACCACACGTGTCTGGGACACACCCTTTGCCCACCCCACTAATGGTTGGTTCTCACCCTGCCCAGCCTCAGTATCCCCCAGTGAAACACAGGGAGTAGCCCTAGCTGCCCCTAAATTCAAAGCAGAGAGAAACCCTGGTCCTCTTTTCCCAACCTGAATTCAACCTAAGGGGAGGTGAGGAACGAAGAAGAAAACAACAACAGAGGTTATTATAAAATGACTATCCTGAGTCCTTCTACTCTAGATAAAGCAATAAGAAGAGAAGCCCGGTGCATGACTTCTATAAAATCCCTTGACTGATGGGGTGCCTACATGGTACAGGGAAGGTCAGACTCACCAGAGTGACGTAGTAGAGATGTAGTGCACCATCTGGATGAAAGGCAGTGGATCTGACGTAGCGCCACAGCTGGTACATACACACTGGGTCCCAGGGAAGGAAGCGAGACCAAATGGCCAGTCACTGAGTGGCTCTACTCCCACCTCCACCCCATGTCCCAAGCTGTTCAATGCTTCGGGACAAAGCCTAGGACAGGCTTGAGACAGAGATGATTCACCTGTTCAAACAGCGTCATGGCGAACTTCTGGTGGGAAATGCAGTGCTTGGTGGTACATATGTCCTCTTTAGTCTCATCAGCAATGTGGAAGTGGATTCTCATGAGGAGATTTTCCTTCAGGGAGAGAATAAGAGCAACAGATCAGCAGCACTTAACTTAGAAAAGTGTACTGAGCAATTCCTCAGAGAATTGAATTAGCGACCGTTCTAGAAAAGGAGGAACACCTCTGATTCTTTAACTTTTTGTTTTGTTTGTTTTTTTTTTGGGGGGGTCACACCTGGCAGCACTCAAAGATTACTTCTGGCTCTATGCTCAGATATCGCTCCTGGCAGGCTCAGGGGACCATATGGGATGCCAGGATTCGAACCTCTGACCTTCTGCATGAAAGGTAAATGCCTTACCTCCATGCTATCTCTCTGGCCCCTGATACTGGGGCTCCCCAGATTCTTTAACTTTTGAATTAGATTAGATTTTTTTTTTTTTTTGGTTTTTGGGCCACACTCGGTGACGCTCAGGGGTTACTCCTGGCTATTAGCTCAGAAGTCGCTCCTGGCAGGCACGGGGGCCCATATGGGGAACCGGGGGATCGAACCGCGGTCTGTCCTAGGTTAGCGCAGGCACCTTATCTCCAGTGCCACCGCCCGGCCCCCCTAGATTAGATTTTTGATTCTTTAACTTTTGATTTATAAAAAAATTACAGGGGTTGGCGAGGTGGCGCTAGAGGTAAGGTGTCTGCCTTGCAAGTGCTAGCCAAGGAAGGACTGCAGTTTGATCCCCCAACGTCCCATCTGGTCCCCCCCATTTAGGGGCAATTTCTGAGTGCTTAGCCAGGAGTAACCCCTGAGCATCAAACGAGTGTGGTCCGAAAAACAAAACAAACAAACAAACAAACAAATTACAAATGCAGGGGCCAGAGTGATATCACAGTAGGGAAGGTGTTTGCTTTTCATATGGCCCACCTAAGTTCAATCCCTGGCATCCCTAAGTTCCCTCAAGCCTTCCAGGAGTGATATCTGAGAGCAGAGCCAGGAGTAACCCCTGAGTGCTACCATTATGACCCCAAAACAAAACAAAAAAATTACAAATTCACAAAATATCTAAAAAGCCTGTATAGAAGAGTCATGTTTCACCCAGTTTCCTTCAATTGCAAAATTTGGCAACTATATAGCCCTATATTCACACAAGTAAATGGAAATCATAATCTACCAGTTTTATATATCTTTTTTTGGTTTTTGGGTTACAGCACTCTGTGGTTACTCCTAGCTCTGTACTCAGAAATAGCTCCTGGCCAGGCATGGGAAACCATATGGAATGCCGGGATTTGAACCACCGCCTGTCCTGGATCAGCTGCATGCAAGGCAAATGCCCTACCACTGTGCTATCTCTCCAGCCCCAGCAATTAGTTTTTTAAAATGTCTCATCCAGGAAGTACCAATCACTATTACCTTATATAATGGCAAAAACAGAACTACCCCAAGTCTCAAGGAAAAAGAATAAACTTACTAAGCAATTCATATACTTGAATACAGAACTAAGAGAAACCAAATTGCCAGTTTTTATATTTGTCTAGGAAATGTCAGTTTTCCTTTTTCAGTTTTCTAACTACAGAAGCAGTGTCCTAGACAACCCACAGTCACACTAAGAGAGCCCAGGAGCAAAGGGTTGGCCAGGCAGGTCAAGGATGGGCATGGGGGGATGCAAGGGGAAATGCTTACAAAGCACTCAGCGGCATCATCCATGATGCCCAGCTGGAAGCGCTGCTCATCCTGAAAGGTCTTCGCCAGGGCACTCCGGAGAGTGTCAGATGGAAGTACTTTCTCACTGCTGCACTGGAACTGGTTAAAGATTCCCTGGAGGGGAGAGGAGAAAGAAAGGCAGAAACTGTTATTTAGGAAACAAACAAACTTCCCAATCTGCTAGGTAACATCTGAGTTTAGAGCTGTGGAACCAAGTGTACTGCACACAAATTAATATACCTATAGTTTGTAATCTTGTTTTTTAAAAAAGTGAAAACTCAGGAGTCACAGACCCAAGGTAGTGCTTAGTGACTTAGAACTCCTTGCTTGGCAAAGATGTGAACACAAGTTCTATCCCTTTGCTCTCTTTGCACATAAAGACTGATGGATGGGGAAGCCCCATCACTCTGGATATGATCGCCACAAACCAGACTAAAGTGCAAGCCTCAGTGAGCAGCACAGCCAAGTGCGTAAGCACCACAGACTGGTCAAGACCCCCACAGCAAACACAACACTCCAAACACCTAAAGTGTGCCCACCCTCTCACAGCTGGTATGTGTGTGGGGGGGAGGGGAGGCTTCACAACACAAAAGAATGGAGGAAAAGGGTATTTCTCTTTTAAATCAAGAGTCAGGGGGATGGCGAGGTGGTGCTAGAGGTAAGGTGTCTGCCTTGCAAGCACTAGCCAAGGAAGGACCGCGGTTGGATTCCCCCAGCGTCCCATATGGTCCCCCCAAGCCATGGGCAATTTCTGAGTGCTTAGCCAGGAGTAACCCCTGAGCATCAAACAAATGTGGCCCAAAAAAACAAAAAAAAAATTAAAATATGAGTACATATGGGGCCAGAAAGGTAGCGCTAGAGGTAAGATGTCTGCCTTGCAAGCGCTAGAGCAGGACAGACCACAGTTCAATCCCCCGGCGTCCCATATGTTCCCTCCAAGCCAGGAGCAATTTCTGAGCGCATAGCCAGAAAACCCTTGCGTGTCAAATGGGTGTGGCCCAAAACCAAAAAAAAAAAAGTCAAGATAGGGGCCAGAGTGGTAATGCAGCGGTAAGCCATTTGCTTTGCTTGTGGCTAACCTGGGTTTGATCCCTGGCATCCCATGTGGTCCCCTGAGCTTGCCAGGAGTTAAGTTCTAAGTGCAGAGCCAGGAGTAACCCATGAGCACTGCTGAATATGGCCCATAAGCCAAAACCAAACAAAGAAAACAAAAAGACAAGGCAGCCGGAATTAGGAGGAGAGTGATGGAGAGGAAAGCTTCTCTAGCTGTCAGAAAAAACATGGGCTGGTTTGGTCCCATGGAAAATGCTCTGCTCTTACAAAGGAAAGAATAAAGCTTTCAGATCCAGTGATTCCACTGTTTGTCATGGAGCCCTAAATACTTCCTTTGAGGGGCCAGAGTGATAGAGCAGTGGTTGGGTGTTTGCCTTGCATGTGGTTGGCCCAGGACGGACCTCATTTGATCCCTGGTGTCCCATATGGTCCCCAAGCCCGGAGCAATTTCTGAGCACATAGCCAGGAGTAACCCCTAAGCATCACCGGGTGTGGCCCAAAACCAAAAAAAAAAAAACTTCCTTTGAGAAGTACTGAGAGGCATTCTTCCTTTGAGAAGGCCCACCTAAGCCTACTGTACAACAGGTGGGACAAGGAAACAACCCAAATGTGTGACAACAGTTGACATGATATACCAATGTGGATCCTACACACAACAGAAGGCTGTTCAGTTCTGGAAAAGATTAAAGCTTGCAGCTCACTACAGTTCAGATGAGACTAGAGGGATCAGAGGAAGTAAAGTCAGAGGAGGGCAAATGCTCAATGGTCTCACTCATTGTGATATACAGAGAAATAGAAATAAAACATTAAACATCAAAGAAGTATCAAGGGTCCTTGACCCTGGATTCTAAAACTGAGATTACTAAATCATGGGAGGAGTGTGGGAGGAGGACAGGCAGATTGGCAGGAACATAAGGATCATGCTGGGGCCTTGAGAGGGTCCTGTTGGTGAAGGTGAAGCAACTTTGTTCATTAAAACCATAATCATGGGGGGAAGGGAATGTGAAAGTACAGCATGAAGGGCACTTGCCTTGCATATGACCAACCCAGGTTCAATCCCAGTATCCCATATGGTTCCCTGAGTCTCACCAGGTGTTATCCCTGAGTGCAAAGCCAAGAGGAAGCCCTGAGCACTGCAGAGTGTGCCCCTCCAAGTTGGGGGGGGGGTGTAAAATAAAACCATAACCATCAGGTCTGGAGAGGTAGTACTGTACAGAAGACAGTTGTCTTGCACGTAGCTGACTCAGATTCAATCCCCAGCACTCCAGTGAACTCCCAAGTTCTGCCCTAGCATAGAGCCAGGAATAATCCATTAGCACCTGCCAGGTGTAGCTCCAAACTAAAACCAAACCCAAAGCCAGTAATACTATATAACCATATTACCTACACTACAATAAAAATAACTTTAATTTAAAAACATATTAGGAGAGTTGGGGGAGGAGGGAGTTAGGTGGGCTTTGGTGGTGGAAAGGTTACATTGGTGAGGGGGAATGTATTTTATTTTATGACTAAAACTCAACAACAAATATGTTTGTAATCATGGTGCTTAAATAAATGTATTAATTAAAAATATTAGGATCTGGGGCCGGGCGGTGGCGCTGAAGGTAAGGTGCCTGCCTTACCACGCTAGCATTGGACGGACCGCGGTTCGATCCCCCGTGCCCCATATGGTCCCCCAGGTCAGCCAGGGGCGACTTCTGAGCGCATAGCCAGGAGTAACCCCTGAGCGTCACTGGGTGTGGCCCAAAAACCAAAAAAAAAAATATATTAGGATCTATGATGCCATCAATGAATGCATCAAAGGCAGATGATCAGGTAAATAGGGGTAATTTATAAGTAAATAAATTGGGAAGATATGTCCTATGACCCTCTTTGCTAGATTGTGTTGCTAACACCAAATCTAAAAATGTACCAAGATTAAAGGTTTGAAAAGAAATTTTAAAAAGCACAAACAACTGGGGCCAGAGTGATAGCACAGTGGTAGGGTGTTTGCTTTGCACGCAGCCTGACAGGAGTAATTTCTGAGTACTGAGCCAGGAGTACCCTCTGAGCACTGCAGAGTGTAGCACAAAAACCAAAAAATAAAAAAATAATAAAGATTTAAATTTTAAAAGAAGTGAGGCACATCGAACAGGTCTGGGTTCAATTCCTAGCAACCCATATGGTCCCCCCACCCTCCAACCTTCCAGAGAGATTTCTGAGTGCAGAGCCAGGATTAACCCCTAAGCACTGCTGGGTATGGTCCAAAAGCCAATTGATTAAAAAAAAAAACACACACACAAGGGGGGAGGGTCCTAAATGATGACCTACTTTTCTGTATGTCTGTGAATCTTTTGATTCAGAAAGCCATAGGACCATGTGTGGAGACAGCATGGAGGTCCCAGTGCCTATTCTACCCTGCTGGGCTGCCAATGCTTATTTGATTCCCAGCATCACATATTGTTCCCATAAGCACTGTCAGATCACTCTCAAGCAGAGCCAGAAGTAGCCCCTGAGCACTGTTGAGTAAAGTCCAACTGTTCACTGACCCAAAAATCTCTACTGTAGTAAATTTTTAAAAAAATTTTTATTGTGACTGAAGTTCATTACACAGAATTATTTACGGTGCATAGTGACAATGAATGAAGGGCATTCCTATCACCAATGTTGTCCTCCCTCCAGTCCTGTTCCCAGCATGTCTCCCATTCCTCCCTCCTTTACTCTCCCCCACACCCCCCCAAAATACTAGTGTAACTGGTCTCCACTTAACAGCTTGTTGTAGGTCGGGTATCTATTCTGTTTAGTGTTCCAGTCTGATCATTTTTTATTTACACTGTATGGTCATATGACTGGCCCTGGTAACATCCTATTCTCCCCTAATTTATGAGTCTGAATGATTCAAGTTGTGCTATTCTGTTTGAGATAAAAAAGGTTAAGAAAAGAAGAAGGAAAAATTTGCTATCA
>PVKC010025435.1:0-16509 GCA_004027635.1 Crocidura indochinensis
CACACACACACACAAAGGAATCATAAAGAGTCTCTTTTCTGAAATTAGAATCATACCAACACAATTTACACCAAGGTCATAGACTACAGTCAGTCCACCTCTTGGCTTTATTAATAAAATTGTACTAAAATATAAAGACATCAATGCTTTTCCATTACAGGAAGAGTTGGCAATAGTAACACAAAAGAGTAGAAGACAAAGCCAAATCACTATTTGACTCTTTACAAAGTCAGCTGACTCATGTTTAAGAGGAAAACATCTTTGTTGAGAAAATATTTTCCTCCCAAAACAAAATATAAAAAAGTTGATTCTGGGGCCAGAGTGAGGGCACAGCAGTAGAACAGGCAGCAGTTTGATCTGCCAGCATCCCATATGGTCCCCAAGCCAAGAGCATTTCTGAGCACATAGCCAGTGTCACTGAATGTGGCCCAAAAATTAAAAAAAAAAAAAGTTAATTCTATTTAAGGACTAAGAAGTTTACCAATTTAATAAAACCAACTCCTTTTTGAAGGACTCAGTGATAAATGTATAGTATAATAGTTCTATTTATAGAATTTTTAAAAAAGGGACGCTCTAATTTTTTGTTAACCCTGATTGCTATTTTTAGGGGTAATGGAGTTGCATGCACCAGATTTGTTCAAACAAGAACTTAGGGCCTTGGGGGCCGGGCGGTGGCGCTGGAGGTAAGGTGCCTGAGCTAACCTAGGATGGACCGTGGTTTAATCCCCCGGTTCCCCATATGGTCCCCCGTGCCTGCCAGGAGCAATTTCTGAGCATGGAGCCAGGAGTAACCCCTGAGCACTGCCGGGTGTGACCCAAAAACCAAAAAAAAAAAAAAAAAAAAAAAAAAAGAAAAGAACTTAGGGTCCCAGGGATGGATTGGTGGCTAAAAGTGCATAAAGTACAAGCATGAGGCCATAAGTCTAATCCTCTGTATCACCCACATACACCCAAATACAGTCCCTATGACTCTGCTGCCTGGAACCCCAAGCATGGCAACAGGGTGTGCATTCTCCAGAACAGTCAGATGTGTGCAAAACATCAGCATAATCTGACAATAAATTCACAATGACTTTACAAAACAAGAGTTACAGAACAATATTCATTATAAAAACAAATGTAAAATTTACTGCCAAAAGATCTGTAACATAGGTGACTAACTTCATGATTGAAGTCAGATTCTATATCCTACTTCTAAAAACATGGAAAAATATTCAAATGATCCTATAAAAGTAAGCAATCCTATAAATCAATAAGACAAACTACCCATTTGAAGCATGGACTACAAATCTGAATAGACATTTGAAAAAGGAAGATCATTAGTATTAATAACTAATAAGCACATGAAAAAGTGCTAACATCATTATTCATCAGGGACATCATTAGTCATCAGGGAAATAAAAATTCTAGAAACACAAACTAAGAATGGATGGAAAAAAAAATTAAAACAAATGGCAAAATGGGCCCGGAGAGATAGCACAGCGGCGTTTGCCTTGCAAGAAGCCAATCCAGAACCTAAGGTGGTTGGTTCGAATCCCGGTGTCCCATATGGTCCCCCATGCCTGCCAGGAGCGATTTCTGAGCAGATAGCCAGGAGTAACCCTGGGCCGGGTGACCCAAAAACAAAACAAAACAAACAAACAAACAAACAAAAAACAAATGGCAAATAATAACTATTGGAGAGGATGTGAAACAACCAGAATTCTCATCAACAGCAAAAGGGAACTTTGGGAAAAGATCTGATAGTTTATCATAAAGCTAAGCATACATTTTCTAATCATCTTAGGGATTCTAATGCTAGGTATTTATCTTGCTTTAGATAAGTCTACATCTGACATAAAAAATACTTAAGTAATCATTCTTAATGATAGCTTTATTTATAACTGCTCCAAACTAGAAATACCCCGAGGTGCTCATCAACAGGATGAATAAACAAACTTTGCTTTCTAGCTGCCTACTTCTACCCCATTAATCCTTCCTTCTGGCTCATTAGGAAACAAACAAGGTTGCTCTTTCTAAATATAAATTATATATGATTCTCTGACAACATTATAAACATTATAAAAACAAATGTAAAAATTACTGGGGGCTGGGCGGTGGCGCTGGAGGTAAGGTGCCTGCCTTGCCTTGTGCTAACCTAGGACGGACCACGGTTATATCCCCCGGTTCCCCATATGGTCCCCCGTGCCTGCCAGGAGCGACTTCTGAGCGAATAGCCAGGAGTAACTCCTGAGCGTCACCGGGTGTGGCCCCCCCCCAAAAAAAATTACTGACAAAATGACAAATTACTGACATTATAATAACAACATTCAACCTGTTGTTGAATCTGGCATCAAGTCCCAACTTTTAACATTCTATAGACTTTATGATCTAATATTTACTTACCTCATCTCCCACCAATCTTCCCACAAATATTCCTTCAATACCTTAATTATGATGAATACATTCCATTTTCAGGATCTGACTTGATGTA
Source organism: Crocidura indochinensis (assembly GCA_004027635.1). Classification (NCBI taxonomy): domain Eukaryota; kingdom Metazoa; phylum Chordata; class Mammalia; order Eulipotyphla; family Soricidae; genus Crocidura; species Crocidura indochinensis. Next base: position 2,474 of record PVKC010025435.1, read on the forward strand.
CCTCTATTTAGGAAGTTTTATCAAAATTTCATTATCTCTTGGGGCCAGTGCAGTTGTGCAAGGGGTAAGGAAGGCATATGCCTTCCCCACGCTAGCCTAGGACAAACCACAGTTCAATCCCCAGCATCCCATATGGTCCCCCAAGCCAGGAGCAATTTCTGAGCACATAGCCAGGAGTAATTCCTGAACATCACCGGATGTGGCTCAAAAACAAACAAAAATTTTTCATTTATCTTTCCCATTATTCTTGCTCAAATGCCCTTTCCCAGAAGCTCCCCAAATACAAAATTAAGTCACTTTCTTTTTTTTAACTCTCTACTCCTTAACTTTCTGCCATTTATTCACTGTACTATCTGAAACTCTCTTTTGCTATTTATATACTTATTGTCTCTTCTTTAAGAGCCCAAAGTAGAACATTTGAATTATAGACTGTTGACCAATCTATTTGCCAGTACATACTTGATGAATATATGGTTGACTATCTGTAGTTACAATTCAGAATTGTCTTCATATGCTAGCCAAAATTTAAGATCAATAATATGTATTATTCACAAATGATTTAAAATATTCAAAAATTCAGGAAACATCAGATAAATACTTCCCTTTTAAGGTTAAAACAATGGTGTACTGCTTATATAGCTCAGATAATAATTAGAAGAAAGAAGATGAATCATGTGTTATATACTTTGATTTCTCAATTTATAAGTGCTAACCATCCTATGATTTAAAAATGTAAATTGAGATTGTTTAGTCACACATTTATTATATATAGTACTTTCAGTCAAATCTGTCTCCTTAAAACCTAAGCCTAAAGAAAACTTAAGATTTCTATACTATTTAGATAAAACAAATGTATACCTATCTATCCCCCCTTTTTTTTGGGGGGGGGGTGGATATCCAGCAGTACTCAGAGAGTACTCCTGGCTCTGTACTCAGAGGCAGGCTTAGAGGATTATATGAAGTGCCAAGAATTGAACCTTGAACTATGTGCAAGGTAAGTGGTCTACCTCCTGTACTCTACCTACCCAGTATCCTGAGCAGTACATCTGTATTTCCTAGAGAGACATAGATAAGCCCTTCTGTTTTTTAGTAAATTATCATTAATTCTCATTTAGAAAAGCTTAATCTTTTTATCTTTGATTGAAAATAAAAGTTATGATTTCTCCAGAAGGAGTAATAGTAAAAAGGATTATTAGATTCCCTATTTTAGTCAGCATAAAACAGCAGAATATAAAATGTTAATTTGCAAACTATGGGGATGACCTGGACATTCACATTGGCAATAAACGCACAGGTCCTATAAAAGGTGCTTCTCATCGCCAACATCCCACCCTGTAAGACCAAAATACAGTTGCACTCTAGAGCTTGGAATATACTTTCTCCTATTAGGCAAACAGGCACTTTTTGAAACAGAACAAAGTTCTACCAAAATTCTGTGTAAATCTAAAAATTTCCACCACAGGAACAACATCATATGTGGAAATTGTCTAAGAACCATTAGTCATGATTAGTTTTGGTCCAGGATTAGAACTAGGACTGTAATCAAGATGACTAGCATTTATTTATCCTTACTATAATTCAAACAGTGTGAAAGTGTTATTAGCACAATAAGAACCTTTTTATGATAGGGTTCTTAAGATATGACATATCTTACTATGTAGAAACTGACACAATAAATTTATTTGCCTCTGATTAAAAGTGATGAAATCTAACTACATTCTAATTGATCTCAAACCAATGACTTCATTATCCAGTGAAATTTTTAGAAACAATTCCATATATTCATGTACCAGGTCATATCTGATTTGCACATCTTATCAGGTTAAGCAGCTAAAATGTACACTTTATGCACTCTAATAACATATATATCACAAACATAGCTATTTTAAACACATGCAAAGTTAGCACAAATCAAATAGAAACTTAGCACATACCTACCGTGATGTTACCCACAATGCTTTTTAATGTTATATCACCTATAAAAGAGATAAAGGGACAATTTCACATATTAACGATAAGTCAGAAAAAATTATGGCAAATAATACCATAAAAGAGGCTAGACAGGGGCTGGAGCGGTGGTGCAGGACATAAGGCATCAACCTTGCGTGCACTGGCCTAGGATGGACTACGGTTCAATCCCCAGGTGTCCCAGGGGCGATTTCTGAGCATATAGCCAGGAGTAACCCCTGAACATCACTGAGTGTGGCCCAAAAACCAAAAAAAAAAAAAAAAAAAAAAAAAAAAAAGGATGACATTTATAATGTTGTCTAATATTCTGTTCTGTGATTTTTTTTCAATATCAGAAACATAGAGATTTAGCCACAACTCAGAAATCACTAGCTTTAAGCATCTATGCATACACAATTCCTGTTCCTCCTTAAGCATATAGATTATAACAACAAAGCTTTGAGGAAAGTTTCCCACCATACTTTCTAGGAAACATAGAAAAAAACAAGATACTTTAAAAAAAATCCATAACAGAATAACCCAGCACTTGAATGTATTTACTGTACATTTTCATTTTAAGTATTAATGCATTTATAGGACTGCATACAGCCAAAAATTGAAAAATATAACAGAAGAATACCCTATGGAAAAAGTAATTACGGTTACCATCCTATCTGTTAAAGTGGTTTCTGTGCTAAGGAATGAAAAATTAACACTAAAGGATGACTAACAAAAAAACACTGTCAAAGATCTTTCTATGAACACTATTTTCCATCATACTTCATGTGAATTTATGAACAAGGAGTACATTTGTGCAGAAATAAAACTTGTCTTTATGTTCATAAAATTATTTTCAGATCAAAAAGGCCCTATTAAATGTGTCATGTCAACATTACTTCATTTGATGTGTTTCGTATACTTTCTTCCAATTTTCAAATTCAGTTAATGCAGATTCATCATCATAGTAAATAGTGGCAAATGATCAGACAGCTTCAAAATCAAAAACTTCACTTCAAAATCCCCCATCTCCAGACATTCCTGTCCTTGAATGAACTCTTTTCTCTTACTCTAACCAGGTGGACCTAATAATCTACCTTTCACGAATTAAAAATAAAATTAAACATTACCGATAGAAGCAAATTATTTTATTAATTGCCCCATTTAAAATATCCACTTCTGGGCCAGAGAGATAGCAAGGAGGTATGGCATTTACCTTGCATGCAGAAGGACAGTGGTTCAAATCCTGGTGTCCCGAATGGTCCCCCAAGCCTGCCAGGAGCAATTTCTGAGTGCAGAGCCAGGAGTAACCCCTGAGCACTCCCGGGAGTGACCCAAAAACCAAAAACCAAAAAAAAAAAAAAAAAAAATCCACTTCCAAAAACTTAAAGAGGCCTGTGATCAAGATCTGAACTGAATCATGTCAAAAACCCACATGTCTAAGCCAGCAAGAAGATTGTTGAAACTTAAAATGAATCTACAGACCTGACAAACACACTTATTAAAGATGAGAGATATCTTGATGCAGAAAACTCCATAATCCTAACTTACTGAAACTATAAGAAAATAAATGTTTGTTTTTAGTTAACTGGGGGGATTTATTACATAGGAATAGTAAACCACTACAGATGTTGAAAGCTATAAGTGGGATGCCTCCATAATAAATAAAAAATATGGGAGTAGCTTTGAAAACCACAGTGCAAAGTGAATGGGAGAATTATGAAGAGGAAATTCTATGATACTTTAAGCAGACATGGTAGAAATGTAGAACTCTGGGCATGCTGGACACCCAGCATAAGGCTCAAAAGAAAATTAGGAAATTAGGAAGACCTTTGTTTAGCAGTAGAAACTGAGTGGCACTATCACCTGTAGTAATGTGGAAAATGGGGAATATGCCTAGTGAAATGAATGATCCAGATAAGAATATTTCCAAAGTCAAGGTAGCAAGTTCTCTCTCTCTTTCTCTCTCTCTATTTTTTCTGCTTACAGGTAAAATGTAGGAGGAGAGATAAACTAAAGCAAAGGACTGTTGACAAAAAAGGAAACAGGACATGAATGTTTTGAAATTTCTCAACTTCTGAAGATGGCAAAAGATGCTAGTTAAGAACGGCTTCCAAGGAGCTAAAATGCTAGCATAGCAGGTAGGGCATTTTTGCCTTGCACAAGATCAACCTAGATTCAATTCCTGGTATTCCACATGGTCCCACCTTTCCCCGCCAGAAGTGAATTCTGAGCGAAGAGCCAAGAGAAATGCCTGAGTACTGCCAGTTGTGACCCCCCTCCAGAAACAACAACAACAAAAACCAACTAAATAAATAAAAATGGCTACAACACATAAAAAGCTATTGTAAAAGATTAAATTTGCTTCACTTGCATAGCTTTTAAGTCAAATGTGCTGTACCTTAATGTTTCTGAGTATGATACTTTCAAGAGTTTTTGGGATATGGCCTTTGTCTAAGAATAAAAGTCAATGTAATTAACGGGATGGCAAAATATTTGAGAGAATCACCTGATCAATTTTTTTTGTTTTGTTTTGTTTTGTTTTGTTTTGTTTTGTTTTTGGGTCACACCCGGCAGTGCTCAGGAGTTACTCCTGGCTCCATGCTCAGAAATTGCTCCTGGCAGGCACGGGGGACCATATGGGGCACCGAGATTCGAACCGATGACCTTTTGCATGAAAGGCAAACGCTTTACCTCCATGCTATCTCCCGGGCCCCTACCTGATCAATTTGTACTGAAAATGACTGTATAAAGTAAAAAGACATGACTGGGTCTTCAAATTTCACTGGTGGGAAACAGATGAAAAGAATTACTCAGCAGCAAATACTCAACATTTTATGAAAAAAAAGATTAATGTAGTATATGAAAAGTTTCCATAAGATTATTCTTGGATTTGTTGTATATAAAAATATTTCCTTAGGATTGTGTTCTGTGACTACTGCTCCACCTAGACCTTCCGGGTGGGGGCGCTGTGGAGTGAGCAATAAATAGCTTGATGGGCAGGGGAGAGGGGCTTTTTGCGAAAAAGCTCTTGCAGGCTGCAAGATGATTCTCTCGCTCTCTCTCTTTGCTCAATCTTTTACACCCTTACTTTCCTGTCTTTGTGAATTATTATTTGCTGCGGATAAATATTACCAAGGTCTCCCCCTGAAAGGGGATATGGGGATGGGAAGTAATTTCTCATTCTGGGGACTGTTCGTGGATTCACAAATACCCAACAAAGGATTTAACAACACAGATACATTACAGATTCACAGGAGGTTAACTAAGAGGTAGAAGGTTTCACAAAGAATTATTACCTGAACTAGAGAGATGGTACACTGGTACAGGGATTAAGGTACACATCTGCAAGTGGCCACTCCATTTGAATCATTAGCACCACATGGGTTCAAATAATACCATAATTACTGCATGGTGGGAAATGTGCTTCACTTGTCTTTTATATTGGAGGTACAGGATTGATCCCTGGAACTGTTGAGTCTGCACCAGGGAGTACTGTATCACCTCTGGGAGTGCATCCCCATTCCCAGCCCCAGAACAGAGTAGCTATATAAGCTTTACTATTAAATTGAGGCTCAAGAATTATTTCAAGTATATTAAGTATTCACTTTTCAAGACTGTCCTTTACTGTATGATTGCCAATCAACTACATTGCCTAGCTAGCATCAATTATGCTTTCTAATATCACCTAATCATGCTTAATACTAGAATCTGAGGATCTGGCCAAAAATATAACTTCATTACAAAAGCAAAATGAGTTGTCTAAGTAGGAAAAAATTTAAGTCTATACTTCCTGAAAAGTGGTCTAAATGATATTTAGCAGAAGTGTATACATTGTACTTCTTTGTCAAGTGTAGTGAGTCTTAATTCTATCTGAATCTATTTCAGAAAACATACTTGAATTATCTTCTGTAAAAAATTTTAAGAATCATGCTGAGTGACACAGAACATCATCATACCCTTTGTCATATTACTTCATCATTATGCTCATTTCCTTTCAATAACACAAAAATGGACTCTGTAAAGACTGTTCTGAAAGACAAATGAAGATATAAAACAGAAAGTGTCAAAGTGCTGAGAGGATCTGATGTCAGTACACACACAAGTAAACCATTTTATTTTTAGTTGTGTTTGTTTGGGGTCACATTTGGTGATATTTGAGGAGTACTGCTGACTCTATGCTCAGGGGTTGCTCCCAAAAGTACTAGAAGGACATAAGCTACTAGGGATAAACCCCAGGCATCCTATATACAAAGAATATTCTCAGCTCATTGAACTACCCTGTCCTACACCATAAAGCATTTCAATCAAGATTTATACTAGGTCAAGAAGTCAAAGTATATATGCAGCAGTAAGAAAGAACAAAATCATACAATTTGTAGCAACATGGAATGAAACTAGAGGATATCATGATGAGTGAAATCAGTCTCAAAGAGAGAGAGATACAGAATGATTTCCATATGTGGTCAAGATATACATAAAGTAACAACAAAGGGCCAAAGGAAACACAACAGGAGAACTGATCCACACAATTGAGTTGGGTAGAAAGCACTGAAAAGGGGTATATTAGGGCCCTTGGGGTAAGTGAGGTGGGTACACTAGTGATAGATGTAGTCTTGGAATTTCTGTGTATGATAAATTATTATCAACACTATTATAAATCACAAAACCTCAACAACTGAATTTTTTTAAAAATTAGTATAAAGTTGCTATTGATTCCACCCAATATTTAAATAACTTAATCCTTAATTTTCATGCAGTATAAAAGCAGCCAATTAGAGTCCATTATTATTTTTAACACTGCTTCACTATCTTTTAAACATTTTATTTCCTTTCATGCATAAATGTTTTTTTTTCTTTTTTTTTTTTGGTTTTTGGGCCACACCCAGTGATGCTCAGGGGTTACTCCTGGCTATGCGCTCAGAAGTCGCTCCTGGCTTGGGGGACCATATGGGGCACGGGGGATTGAACCGCGGTCTGTCCTAGCCTAACGCAGGCAAGGCAGGCACCTTACCTCCAGCGCCACCGCCCGGCCCCCCCATGCATAAATGTTTAATGATCAGAATTATTAGCTTTATGCATAACAGCAAAATAGTCAATTTTCTACCAAAATAGTTTTTGAGTCATTTTTCTGAGTTCTAAAATTAGATAGCCTGTAATTAACATTTTAGGCCAGCTTCCCCTGATCCTTCTACTAAAAATATATTATATGGGGCCAGAGTGATGGCACAACAGTAAGGTATTTGCCTTGCACAGGGCAGACCCAGAACAAACCTGGGTTTGATCCCTGGTATCCCATAGTCACCCAAGCCTACCAGGAGCAATTTTTTTTGAGGGCAGAGCCAAGAGTAACCCTTGAGCACTGCCAGTTGTGGCCCACAAAAACAAAACAATAAAAGTTATACGGAAAGTCTGATTATTTGCTCTATGTTTTCTTACCATGAATACTTCCTAATGAAATATCCCCAGCAGTAGAAGATAAAAATGATGATTCTGTATAAAGATACTTGGCTTTCAGCAAACCATCTTCAGTAGATATATTAACAGAACTTCCCTGCAGTTTATCTATAGTCACAGTCTAGTAAGAGAAAGACTCGAGTAAGTTCATTATGAAACAAAGATGTGTATAGATTCAAAATGATGCTGAAAGAATCAGTGGGTAACTACATAACAAGTTACTACAATTCTTGGCCAACCAGATCAGCAGTTCAATAAGAAAGCTAGAATATGGCAGTGGTCAGGAGATCATATGCCAGGAATTAAACCAGGGTCAGCTACATGCAAATCATGTGCATTGGCTCCTGTAATATCTCTTTAACAACTATTCTGTGTATAATAAATTTCTATATTTAGCTGGATCTCTTTTGACTTCTCTTAATAATATATTATATTTTCTGTTGAATTTGTATTTTTAAAGTGATTTCTATGGATATACCTAGTAATATACAATTTTAACTTCCTATTCATCTTAATTGCTTTATTTGACATTAAATTTAACAACTTCACTAAACTCACTAATTCTAATAATTTTCTTCAATTTAATATTATTTCTATTGTACAATTACATTGTATACATTCGATAGTTTCTTCTCTTCCTTTCAAGTTTTATATTAATACTTTTTACTTCCTGTTCTTTTATGTCTAAGATATCTTGCTCAGTTCACCACCTCAATGCAAAGAAGCAATAGAGAGTATTCTAATTCCTATTCTAAGAGCAAAGCATCATTTAATCATGAGGATGGTATTTGCAAAATGTAACTTTTAGAACTTATTTATATTAATAGATTAATATTACTTTTTCCTCTAGACTTTAACAGTCCATTTCTAGAACTTTCCTACTTCACATTTAATAAAGTAGATTACCACTTAACAAAATGATTTTCTATCTATCCCTAAGCTTCATAAATACTGAGTACTATATCAAATGAAGTTATCAGGTTAAAGGTTCCAAACATAGTTAGCAGTAATTTAAACAGTAATTTAAATTTAAAATTTTATCAATATAAAATTGTTAACAGAATAAATGTATCAGCAGGAAGGTTGTCATGTATAATACAAAGGTAGTTAAAAAAGAACATTACTACTTTTCTATACATTGACATTAGTGTAATTGACTCCTAATGTTTCCTTCAAAACCTTTTAAGACTTCAGTGTAATTTATTCAAGAATACTAAAATATTGAAGAAAATAAGAGTATGGAAAGAGAAAATACTCAGGTTCTTATATAAAGCCATCTAAATCTGCAGTAGAAGTTTCTCTTATAATGGGCTTCTATTAAGTATAAAAATGTACTTATTTATCATAGTTTCTTTTAAACTATTTGTAATTTATTATTTTATAATAAACTATTATTTCAAATATAGTATCAGTAAATCAGCCACAAAAAAAGAAAAATTTAGGGTCCAGCACGATGGTACAGAGGATAGAGTGCTTGGCTGACACTCTGTTGACTCTGTTGCATTCAGCCAACCTGGGTTTGATCCCTGGCACCCCATATGTCATCTGAGCCTGCCAGCAGGTTCTGCCAACCTGGGTTTAATGCCTGGAACCTTTGAGCCCCTGTGTACTGCCAGGAATAATCCCTAAGTTCGGAGTCAGGAGTAAGCTCTGAGCACTGGCAGGTATGGTCCAAAAAAAAAAGAAGTTGAAGAAATTCACACTGGAGAGATACAAGAGTTAAAGTGCTGTCTGTAAACCTGGCCAATTCTCCTTGGATCCCTGGCATCAGAAATGGTATTCAAATGTATGAGAATACAAAAGTTTTCTATTCCTCAGCATTACATTAAAGATATAATATTCCTGGAAAACAAAGTATTCTTTATTTACAAAGTTCCTTCATGAAAAGTTACTCTCTGTAGTTTAAATTCTTCATGTTTTTTTTCCATTGAGCAAATAACTGAATCTATTTCAGTTTTTTTCCCCTCTTCGAAATAGAAACTGAAGTTGTTTTACAAAACACCAAAAGATAAATATTGAAGGAAAACTTAAAACTTAATAAAATAGCAAAGGGCATTTCTGATTAGACTTTCTGTCACTCCAAATATAGCCTTCAAGCGTCTTTATTAGTATCTGGAAACTATCAAGGATTTACTTTGTTCAGTAAACATTAAATATTTTCTTCAAAACTAAAACAAATAAAAAAAAGTCAAAATACACTTTCTTATACACATATAACCACAACGAGATACTAGTTATTTCATTTACTTATTTTGGTTTTGGGAATACATCTGACAGTGCTTAGGGGTTCTATCTGGCTTATTTACTCCTTACTATGCACTCAGGAATTATTCCTAGCAGTGCTCAGGGGCCAAAGTGCCAGGAATTGAACCCAGGTCTTCAGAATTACCCAGGAGTAATTTCTGAGCACAAAGCCAGGAGTAACCGCTGAGCAACACTGGGTTTGTCCCCCCCCCCCCAAAATAATAAAAATTTATAATCTATCATTATATTATATTATTATTAAATATTTAATTTGTACCCTATTTTATATAACCAGGCACTTGTAAAAATTTCTCAGGCTAAAAAGGATAGCAAGTGAAAAAAGTTTAAGTCCTGTCAGATCATTTCAAATAACAAAAGCCATCACTTAACGTTTGAAGGAACTACTAAGTTGTGTAACTTCCTTTTTGTACCTCTACACCAATAGCAACCTGAGAGATGAAATTAAATGCTACCTCAAAAGAAATGTTGCAGAGTCTGGCAGTGTCTTTCAAAGTGTTCTTACTTTAATGGAAAATTTTAAATGCTTAGGTTTAAGTAGACTTCCACAAATCTAAGAGAGTAACAGGAAATAAAAGTGACAATAATAGAAACAATTAGCAAATTAACTGTTTTAATTACCCTACCAATGATATTTGCAAATTGGTGACCCAAAATATCCTATAAATTGTTTAAGTGTGAGATAAAAATGACTTTTGATTTTTCTTAAAAATGTAAAATATTGAGGGCTGGAGCAGGGGTGCAAGTGGTAAGGCATCTGTCTTGCCTGCGCTAGCCTAAGACGATCGAGGTTCGATCTCCCAGTGTCCCATATGGTCCCCCAAGCCAGGAGCGATTTCTGAGTGTCACTGGGTATAGCCCCCCCCCCAAAAAAAAGGGAAAATATTCCTGATACTAAAAACTGACTATTAACACATCAAAATTATTCACTATTCTTTACTACTGATGTTATGGTAAATCACAAAAGCAACAAAAGTGGATTACAAAAACACAAACTTGCAAGTATCTGACCCAGGTTCAGTCCCTGGCATCCCAGATGGTCTCCTAAGCCTGCCAGGATTGATTCTTGAACATAGAGCCAAGAATACTCCCTGAGGATTGCTGGGTGTGGCTCAAAAACAAAAACAAAGACAAAACAAAAAACATAAACTCCAATTGTAAAGAAAGGATTGGGCGCTTTGGCATACAAAAGGAGCTGAAGGAGCTGTAACTTTATATAGTAAAACCATAAATTAACACTCTAGCAACCTAAACTAATATAAAAATTTAATAATAATAAACAAGTCAGGGCAGGAGCGGTGGTACAAGTGGTAGGGCATTTGCCTTGCATCGCTAACCTAGGATAGTCTGTGGTTTAATCCCCCGGCTTCCCATATGGTCCCTCAAGCCAGAAGTGATTTCTCAGCATATAACCAGGAGTAACCTCTGAGTGTCACCAGGTATGGCCCCCAATAAAAAATAAATGTAATAATAATAATAATAATAATGATGATAATAAACAAGTCTAATTATAATAGCCAAAATCTCTGTGGCTAGTAAAAGCTTCTAGAAAACAATGTTATTTAATGATGCCGTCTTGTGAAATAATAATAAAGTTAGAATTCAAAACATCCTTCAGTTATCCAAAACCATCAGGATTTGGATAAACACTCAAATCTAACATATAAGAAAATTTAATTCCAATATTAGTGATATTTTAATGTTTTTGTACTTTTAGTAGTGAATTTAATGTTGTAAATACACAATCTGATTTTATGTATTTTTTTTTAATTGGAGGACTTGGGGTTTGGGCTACACCAGGCAATGCTCAGGGTTTGCTCTGCACTCAGTAATCAGTCCTGGCAGGCTCAAGGGATCATATGGGGTGCTGGGGATCGAACCTGGATCTGCCACATGCAAGGCAAATACCCTATCTACTATATTATCACTCTGTCCCGTCCATAGCTTAATTTGTGGGGGAGGAGCTTGGGTCACATCTGGTGGCATTAAGGGGTTACTCCTGGTTCTAAGCTCAGAAATTGTACCTGGCGTTTACTCCCACACCACCCTGAATGTGCCCGATCTCATCAGAAATCGCTCCTGGCAGGCACAGGGGACCATATGGGATACCAGGATTCAAACCACTGTTCATCCTGGGTCGCTGCTTGAAAGGCAAACACCCTACCGCTGTGCTATGCCTGGCCCCCACAGCTTGATTTTTAATAATAAACATCAGAGGTATAAAATTTTACAATATGACAATACTTAGGTTAAAAACTTATTAGTCTTACACTTTTATCTGACACATGAATATCGATATTTCCATAAACTGTGCCAAGGCAGATCACTTCACCACCCTTTGATTGAATATTTAATTTCTGACTCTGAAAGATAAGAACAAAAATACAAAGGATTAAAAAAGCAATCTGAACTCAAGTGGGAAAAGAAAAGATACTGGGTATTGTGGTAATTAACTGAAGTAGGATTTGGGGATCAAAGATCACCATGACTTGTCCATTATACATCAGTGGTAATAAGGAAGCCAACAGTAATAAATGTAATTGGTCATTTTTATTAATAACAGTATCACATAGTAATTTCATTGCACCAGATATACAATGTTCACTATTTTATATGAACTAATATTTAAGCCTCCTAAGAACACAAAGCATTTTACAGCAGATGAAAACCAAGAATTAGCAAGGTTAGGTAACTTTATTAGATGGTTCAGTGAGAAAATAACACAATTGACTTAGTTTGATTTTGTTTTAATTTTTTAGTTTTTGGGCCACACTCGATGACGATCAGTTACTCCTGTCTATGCCTTCAGAAATCACTCCAGGCTTGGGGGACCATATTGGACGCTGGGGATCGAAACCAGGTTCATCCTGGGTGAGCCGCTTGCAAGGCAAACGCCTTACTGCTGTGCTATCACTCTGGCCCAACAAATTTAAACTAACAAAGTTTTGCTTGTTTTAAGTCCCAAATTACTATAGATGGAGTTGTCTGCAAGGCATACTCAAACTTAGGGTACAGAGTAGCCTAACAGGGTAGTACATGGTTACACTAATATGATACCTGAGCACATGGTTCCCTGAACACTGCCTGAGCTCCACCAAGTACGGTGCCACTGCTCTCCAAAAAAGTCTTGTTATGAACATGCAAATGTCAAAAGTGCTAGTAAAGCTAGTACCTATCAGAAATGCATTTAATTTATTGAGAGCTCATAATAGTCTAAGTTTAAGAAAATACAAATTATAAAAGTGCTATACAAAATAGGAAAATCACACTGTGTCCCATATGGTCCCACCCTACAAGCCAGGAGCAATTTCTGAGCGCGTAGCCAGGAGTAACTCCTGAGTGTCAAACATGTGTAGTCCCCACAAAACAAATTGCAACAAAATAAGAAGAATCATTTATTGTTTTCTTCCTATATATTCTTAATCCTTAAGTAATGATCTATTTAAGTATGTTAAAAATGTGACTAATGAGGAGTCAGAGCAATAGAGTAGCTGGTCGGGTGTTTGCCTTGTAAGCAGTCAATCTGGTTCAATTCTCAGCATCCCATATGGTCCCCAAACCTGCCAGGAATGATTTCTGAATGCAGACCCAGCAGTAGCCCCTGAAGACCACCACGTGTGGCCCAAAAAGCAAAAATATATTAGATTCAATTAAATTAAAGAGACACATGCAATATTTAGTGTTTGAAGACTTTTTTTCACTTTTATAAATTGAAGGAAATCATTTGTTAAAGCTAACACTTAAGATCTGAGAATACTAATAATATACTATTAGATTCACTATAAATTTAGATGTAAAATCTAAAGGGAATATGAGGGGAAACCTTTTATTTTTTTTTAACTTTTTTTTTATTTTAATCATAGTGGTTTACATAATATTCACAGTAATATTCCATTTACAAATAAACATTGAATCAGGGGAATTCCCATCACCAAGTTGTCCTCCCTCCACCTCCATTCCCATTCTGTCTCCCATATCCTCCACCCTCTCCCCAGGGTCTTCTCGATTGAGTGACTCCCTCTGTTTCTGGTTTATTACTTGGTGATCTTATATCTGATTGGGCTTGGTATCTCCATTGCTTCTCCCTCTGATTGGGAGGCAGGATTAGATAGTTCAAGTTTTGTGGTTTTGTTTGGGGAAGAGTACCGTAATAGAGTGGGGTAAAAATTAAGTGTGCCTACAATGGGCAGAGTCCTTCTAGCAGTTCTCATCCTCAGTTTGAGAGAAGGGGAAAAGAAAAGGTGAAACACCACAACATTTTACAAAGACATATCAAATAAGACATCTAGTGAGCATTGTAGCGATAAAGATATGCACCACATAATTGCCATGGTCTTGAGATAAAAAACATGACAGAGCGCAAAAAATCAAAG
>PVKC010025436.1:0-16485 GCA_004027635.1 Crocidura indochinensis
TTACTCCTGGCTATGCGCTCAGAAGTCGCTCCTGGCAGGCACGGGGGACCATATGGGAACCGGGGGATCGAACCGTGGTCCGTCCCAGGCAAGGCGCAGGCACCTTACCTCCTGCGCCACCTCCCGGCTCCCGATTTCACTGGTTCTTAATGGATAGGACATGTCTGTGTGGGTAGAAAGACTTCCAGACAGGTATTGTCATGAATTGTGAGGAAAAAAAGAGGTACATGGACTGATCTTGAAAAATTCTATACAAGTATTAGAAATGACACTGGATTTTGATGTCCTAAATGGATATTTCTTGGAAGAATCCTCAGGTTAGTTTGAATTTTTCCATCTCTCCAACAGTTTGTATGAGCTCAGGGAATGCAGATTGATTTCTGGTTAACCACATGGGCCATTTCACTTTGGTATCTCTTTTCAAACTGAATTTAGTTGACTCTTCCACAAATTTTCCAGCACCACCAGAGGGCTCTGTTTTTCCATTTGGATATGATTGTTAGTTTTGTTTGGTTTTATTTGGGCGGGGGTGAGCGGAACTCTGGGTCCCTTATAGGGTGCCAGAGATCAAACATGGGTTGGCCTTGCACAAGGCAAATGCCCTAGTCACACGCTTATTGCTCCAGCCCCTGGCTGATTTTTTTGTTTGTTTTGTTTTGGTTTTTTTTTGGGGGGGGGGTCATATGCAGAAATGCCCAGGATTTACTCCTAGTTTTGCCCTTAGGGACACTCAGTGATCATTCCTGGCAGAACTCAGGGACTGTGCAGTACTGGGGGCTTATCCTAAGTTGCCTGCCATGCAAAGCAAGCCTTACTGTACTGTCTCTCTGTCCTCCAGTCAACAGATATTTCCTGGATACTTCTCAAGTGCTTTAAGAGCATTATTATATTTTATCTCCATTATTCTCCTATATATTTCCCTTTGTGTGATGGGAGATCAGACTCAGAGAGATCAGATAACTTGGCCAAGGTAAGGAAGCTAGACAGGGCTAGAGTGATAGTACAGTGGGTAGAATTCAATCTCTGGTGCCTTGTATAGTCTCTCAAGTCCACCAGGAGTGACCTTGAATGCATAGCCAGGAGTAAGTACTGGATGTGCCCCCCCTCCAAACAAAACAAAACAAAAAAATACATAGACACTTAAAAGAAAACTGGGTAGTGAAGGTTCTAATTCCTCCACACCTGCTTACATTCTTTTCTCGTTGGTGCCCATCACAAGCCACTTATATTTTCATATGCTTTCTTACCTCTGTACCTTTGCTCACTTATATGCTTGAAAGTTAACTTTTCCCATTCTCTTTATCCACTTTCATGCTACAGGATTATAGTTTTTTTTTTTGTTTTGTTTTTGTTTTTGTTTTTGGGTCACACCCGGCAGTGCTCAGGGGTTACTAGGATTATAGTTTTTACAGAATTTTAGCAGTGTTTTATGTGCTCTCTTTTTGTGAGTTAGAACTTGTAGCTGTTTCATTGTCATGTGAGTGACCTGGCTTGCGTTTCTCTATTCTAGTCTTCCATGTGGGCCCTCAGTGATAAGATAGGAAGCTCAACATCTGATATGAAGCTGCATTATGCCAAATTACTCTGGTTAAGTGGTCCATAGACACTACCAGGAATGTAGCTTCTTCTTTAAAAGGATTGGTTTTTTTCGAGGGGAAAAGGGGACACAGCCAGCAGTGCTCAGGACTTTCTCCTATGTGCTTAGGGATCACTCCTGGTAGAACTCTGGAGACTAGTAAAAGGTGCCAGTGGTCAAACGTGGATTGGCCACAAGCAAGGCATGTGCATTACCCGCTATACTACCTCTCGGGTTCCTTTGGATTTACTTGTTTGGGGGCTATACCCAGCTATGCTCAGGGCTGATTCCTGACTCTGTGCTCAGGGATCACATGGGGCAGGCTCAGGGGATCATATGGGATTCTGAGGACTGAACCCGGGTCAGCCATGAGTAATGCAAGTCTGTAGTGATAAGGAAATTTAAATATTATACTTAAAATAATCTAAAATTGGGGCCGGCGAGGTGGCGCTAGAGGTAAGGTGTCTGCCTTGCAAGCGCTAGCCAAGGAAGGACCACAGTTTGATCCCTGGCGTCCCATATGGTCCCCCAAGCCAGGAGCAATTTCTGAGCCAGGAGTAACGCCTGAGCATCAAATGGGTGTGGCCCAAAAACCAAAAAAAAAAAAATCTAAAATTGAAAATTTAGGGGCTAGAGAGATAGTACAGGAGTTAAGGCTCTTGCCTTATATGTGGCCATCTTCCACATTATTTATAGTTTCCTTAGCACTCTGGAGAGTAGGGTGGTCATACCTGAAACACAGCCAGTTGTGATCCACCCCTGCATTAAAAGATTGAATAAAATGGAAGATTTCAATACCCAGATCCTAGGTACCTAAAATTAAATTGATATTAAGATTTGGGGGTTTAGAGTTTTCCACTGAACCAGACAACTGGAAGTTGACAATTAGAACATGTAAGTGCTACAATAATTAGTTCTGTTTATGACTTTGAACAGCTCACTTAACCTCTGAGGATCTTGATTTTGTCATCCATGAAGCACATGCATATATTGGAATAAGCAGTTAGGAGACAGTTAACAGATGAGCTCAAAAGTGTCTTCTTGCCCAGACATGCTTTCACTTTGATCTATCATCCCTAAGCATCTTAAAGAAGCAGAATAATGCAATGATTTAAAATGCAGGCCTAGGGGCCAGAAAGATAGCATGGAGGTAAGTCTTTCATGCAGAAGGATAATGGTTCGCATCCTAGCATCCCATATGGTCCCCAGTGCCTGCCAGGAGCGTAGAGCCAGGAGTACTCTGAACACTGCCGGGTGTAACCCAAAAACCAAAAAAAAAAAAAAAAAAAAAGCTCTCTGATCCGGGAGGCCAGCTCTTCCCAGTTCTTTTTTGGTTTTTTGGTCACACCCGGCAGTGCTCAGGGGTTACTCCTGGCTCCATGCTCAGAAATTGCTCCTGGCAGGCACGGGGGACCATATGGGGCACCGGGATTCGAACTAATGACCTTTTGCATGGAAGACAAACGCCTTACCTCCATGCTATCTCCCGGGCCCCCAAAGTGTTTTGTTTTGTTGGGTCACACCCAGCAGTGCTCAGGGGTTACTCCTGGCTCCATGCTCAGAAATTGCTCCTGGCAGGCATGAGGGACCATATGGGGCACCGGGATTCAAACCGATGACCTTTTGCATGAAAGGCAAACACCTTACCTCCACGCTATCTCCCGGGCCCCTCGTCCCAGTTCTTAACTTGTTAAGCATCAAGACCAACGGACCTCCTACCCCAACAGACCACCATCAAGCTCCTTAAAAAAACCCTCTCGATATCTCATGTCTCGGCAAGAAAGCACAACCAGCATGCCTGCTGACTCAAGCACTGTGGCCCCTCTCACCCCCATCAAATCGTAGACTGTTGCATGATACTGGAAGAAGCTTCAGCAAAACCCCCAGATCAAGGACACTACAGGACCCCGAAATGCCGCAAATCATATCTCAAACTAGTCTAGACCAAGGTCTGTGATACAAGAAAGTGCTTTGGCTTTCACTCCCCACAAGAATAGCTCAGAAGACCTAATTGGGAGGCCTATATTGCCAATGTAAGCTTAATACCTTTATAATAATGCACCTTAAGATATGTATTCCTAAACATACGGATAGCCTCCCCCATCATTTCTTTTTTTCAAATACCTTTTGTTTTTTTTTTCCTTTTTTTTTTTGGTTTTTGGGTCACACCCGATGACGCTCAGGGGTTACTCCTGGCTATTCGCTCAGAAGTCGCTTCTGGCAGGCATGGGAGACCATATGATGAACCAGGGGATCGAACCACGGTCCGTCCTAGGTTAGCACAAGGCAAGGCAGGCACCTTACCTCCAGCGCCACTGCCCGGCCCCTTTTTCCTTTTTCGTATTTTCTTTTTTTTTTTGGTTTTGGGGTCACACCCAGTGATGCTCAGGGGTTACTCCTGGCTCCATGCTCAGAAATTGCTCCTGGCAGGCACGGGGAACCATATGGGGCACCGGAATTTGAACCAATGACCTTTTGCATGAAAGGCAAACGCCTTACCTCCATGCTATCTCCCGGCCCCACCTTTTTCCTTTTTTTTTAATTTACTTTTTTATCTCAGTTTTATCTATTTGTTCTATTTTTTATATATGCATATTTTCTCTATCCTCACCAGTTTTGGTGCTGCTTGTTACAATAACCAAGAAAACGTCTTGCCTGGGATAAAAGCTCAGACCACACCATAGATACTGTGTGTGTTGTCTGTCATCCTTACCCAGAATAGCACCAGCAATATAAAAGGACACCGTACATTTTTGTATAGGCACAGTAAATAAGGGGAAATCATAGACACAGAAACAAGATCTTATCTTCTAAGGATAAGAACTCACACTTTTTATACAAGGGTGCCTCCCATCCTGGACATATGTCATGTGGATATAACTCAGTCTCCATGAGATTGCACAGTGTTAGTTCATTCTCAAACCCCAGATCCCAGACATAGAACTAAAACAACTCCCTGCAACAACACCAGGAACTAAGCTTCATTGGTATATTTACTTGTGCCAGTGTTAATATGACGAGGACAGCAAGGAAATGACAATTTGACCTAAGACCAGGAGGTCCTATCACATCACCTAACACTAAGTGGAAATCAGAAGATGTATCATCCTTTGAACTATGAAAAATAAGAGCACTAACTACAGAAAACTGACTTTGACAACCATGACTGGGCAGAACTTACCTTGAGACCATTAAGGAAAATTCTACCCTAGGCTGTAGCCCAGGACTCTTACAAAAATCAAGATTTCTTAGTACAGAGGCCCAATTTTGACAACAGAGACTGAGCAGAACCTTTGGAACCATAATTTCCTAGACTTCAGCTTAGGGAACAAGCAAAAAATTGGAGCACATGATACAGAAAACTGAACACACTAACAATAATGGAACAGAACCTCTAGAACCGTAAGGACTCTGTCCTAGGCCTTGTCCTAAGACCTGTGCAAATACCAAGATTGCTAGCTACAGTGGTCTGGTTTTCTCATCCTCAAATCCAAAATTTTCTTCTCTTTTCCTTAACCTTTTTATCTCCATCAGAATAGCATAACTTGAATCATTCAGCCTCATAAATTGAGGGGGAAAATGATGATACCAGGACCAGTCATGTGAACATGTAGTGCAAATAAAAAATGACCAGACTGGAACACCAAACCCAAAGTCAATGATAGAATAGATACCCAATCTACAACAAGCTTTAAAGTGGAGACCAGTTACACTAGTATTCTGGTGGGGGGGGTGGGTAAAGAGGGAGACATGGGAGACATGCTGGGAACATGAGGGGAGGGAGGACAACATTGGTGGTGGGAATGCCCTTCATTCATTGTCACTATGTACCATAAATAATTCTGTGTAATGCACTTCAGTCACAATAAAAAAAAGGGGGGGAGGTGGCGCTAGAGGTAAGGCGTCTGCCTTGCAAGTGCTAGCCAAGGAAGGACCGAGGTTTGATCCCCCGGCTTCCCATATGGTCCCCTCAAGCCAGGGGCAATTTCTGAGCGTTAGCCAGGAGTAACCCCTGAGCATCAAACAGGAGTGGCCTGAAAAAAAAAACACCAAAATAAATAAAATGCAGGCCTAGAAATCAGTTGGAAACATTTAGATGTTTGGTTTTTTTTTTCAAGCAATAGAAATCTAAATCTGGAGCCAGAGATATGGTACAGGGGTCAAGACACTTGCTTTGTACACAACTGATCCTGTTTAGCCCTCAGTACCAAGTATGGTCTCCTAGCACCTTTGGAAATGAGTCTGAGCACAGAGTCAGGAGTAGGTTCTGACTACTGCGTATAGATCCCCAATCTCCTTTAAAAAAAATATCTGGGGGCCAGAGAGATAGCATGGAGGTGAGGTATTTGCCTTTCATGCATGAAGGTCGGTGGTTTGAATTCCGGTATCCTATATGTCCCCCGAGCCTGCCAGGAGTGATTTCTGAGTGTAGAGCCAGGAGTAACACCTGAGCACTGCCAGATATTACCCAAAAACCAAAAAGAAAAAGAAAAAAAAATCTGAACACAGTGAGCTTAAACAGAAAAGGGAAGTTAATCACTCCTGTAGCTAGGAACAGGTCAGGTATTAGGCAGAGTCTTACCTAGTCATTTTTTAGGGGGGTACACCCAACAGTTCTCAAAAATCATTCTTGACTGGGCTTTGGAGACCAGATGGGGTGCCAGAGATCAGACTAATAGCCAAAAAAATCTGCCTTTGTAGAAGGAACAAGTCACTGTCAGGGAGAAAGGGTTGATAAGATATGGTAACAGATCATGTGTAAGGCACAGGAAGCCAAGAGGAAACGATTAAGAGACTCTTCTGTGTTCTTCCTCCAGCTATCAAGATCAGCTCTGCTCAAACAGTTCAGTTTCATTGGTGATGAAATGGGGATCAACCAGTCTGTGGGCTTTCCACCTGTCACAGGACCCCACCATGTAGGCTGCGGGGATGTGATGGAGGGGATGAGTTCCGAGGTGAGTGTCTCCATCTTTGTGCCTGCAGCCTCTGCCTCTGTCTGACTCATGGGGTCAGTGCAGTCCTGGGTCGTAGAAATTGAGCACTGATCTGCATTTGATTATAGAACCCCGAGTCTTGTCTCTCCTGACATTTTCTTTGTTGTAATGAATAATATTGAAATAGATGAAGATGGTAAATTCTTAGGGGGAAGGGAGAAGGGGTCGCTCAGTGGCTGTTTGTTTACCTTTGGCAGTGCCTAGGGAACTATGTGGATAGGGCAAGTGCCTTCCCTTTCTTCCCTCCTCTCTGGTGAATCTTGTACCCACCTAGAAAGTTTTACCTCACCTGTCTTGAGAATAGGAATCAGGTCTAGAAAGGGGATCCACGGGGCAGTAAGATAGTATAGCAAGGAAGATGCTTGCTTTGCACTTGATTGACCCAGGTTCGATCCCGAGCATCTCATATGGTCCCCTAAGCACTACCAGGAATGATTCCTGAGTGTAGAGCCAAGAGTAACCTCCTCAATACACACACCAAAAAAAAAAAAGAATAAAGAAAAAATATTTTACCACTTTCTCAGTGAGGAAGGGCTTCTATGTCATTGGCTTTTGACTCTCCACCTAAACTTGGAAACAGTTTCCTTTCTCCTCTCTTTTGTTTTCCCTCTCTCCTGTGCTCCCACAAAGAGAAGCTTGCACTTCCTTGAAGTTCTTATCTCCTCCCATGTGAATGAGTGTGCTGGTACATCCCAGGGGCTAGCCTGGGGGGGGGGCTGAGTCACCCCCCTTCAGCACGAGAAGCATTAATCCCTTGCTCATAGGGCCAGGTTTAAATCCTACCCTCTGCTAAACTCTGAGAAGGTTTTGGTGCCACTCAAGTATAATTCAAAATACAATTGGCATGCTGGGGTAATGACTCAATGGGCTAGACTATATGCCTGATATGTACAGGACCCCAGATACAACCCCCAGCACTGCTACATGTACTGTTAGAAGTGGCCCCAAACTGCTGGTGACCATCTCTCCTAAACAAAAATCAGATAAAAAAAAATACAGCTGGTGGGGCTGGAGTGATGATACAGTAGGTAGGGCACTTGCCTTGCACAAGGCTGCTGCAGATTCAATCCCAGAATCCTAGATGATCCCCTGAGCACTACCAGGAGTGATTCCTGAGTGCAGAGCCAGGAGTAACCCCTGAATGTTGTTGGATAAGGACCAAAAACAACAAATTTTAAATAGAGTGGCTATTTTATTTTTTACAGTTTGAAATAAAGTAGGCTGTATAATTTTTAAAACTGGATTTTCTAAATGTAGAGTTTAGGCTTATGAATCAAAGCTTATGATTCCCTGTTGTAATGTCCTGCCTTGCTAGTGCCCCAAAAACCTACTAAGTGGCTGTTAGGAAATCTGTAGGGCGTGGGCTCCTTGCTCTGAGCAGCTGTTCTCTTTCCTACAGGGGAGCTTCTTTCGACTCTTCTACCCCTGCCAAGATGCGGTGGAGACCACGGAGCAGCCCTTGTGGATACCCCGCTATGAGTATTACAGTGGCCTGGCTGATTACTTGCAGTTTAATAAGCGCTGGGGGGCTTTGCTGTTCAACCTGGCTGTGGGTAAGAGCTGGCCTGATTCCCAGGTACTTTCCCAGTTTCTTGCTGCTAGGCAGTCCTCAAACAAAAAGGAACCAAAAAGGAACCTTCCAATTTGTATTGTTTAATCCTTTTGTCTTGGGGCAACCTATAGCCAGAGGAGTGGAGAGAGTTGGGAGACAATTATATATTCATGTGAGTATTACCTTGGTTGGTAATTTTGACTTAGTATTTATGTAGGTGGGACTTAGGTTGAATTCCTTAACCTCTCTGAATACTTCCCTTTGGAGGATTACAATGAGAGAGCTATATGTAAAGCCTCAAGTGCAGTACTTGAAACATACGCTGTTCCATAAACTGCGACTATTATACATTTATTCAGCTTCGATTAATTTCCACGTTAGACCAACTTTTGTGTGGATCAGTCTTACAATCACATTTACCCCTTTTCAGAAAAAAAAAATCACTTACCTTCTTAAGCCATCCTTATCTTCTTTAAGCAAACAAAAAAGAAAGCCCCAACCCCACCCCCACCACACAGTTGTACCAGGGGTTGCAATTCTTTACCGCTCTCCCTCTATGATTTAGTACCCTGCTGGGGGTTGTATCTCATACTATGAGAAATATCAATACAGATCAAAGAAATGTTTGAACTATCAAGGAGTAGTCTTCTGTAATTCTGCCCCCCACCCCCAGTGAGGTTAGAGAGATATCATAATGGTAGGACTTTTGCCTTGTATGTGGCTGAGCCAGGAAGGACCCAGGTTCAATATCTGGCATCCCGTATGGTCTCAGAGCCTTACAGGAGCGATTTCTGAGCAGAGAGTCAGGAGTAACCCCAACCCCCACCCCAAGCACCGCTGGGTGTAGCCCCCCCTCCCAAATTATCTCTAGTAGTCCCCTTTTTTGGATAGGGTCACACTGAACCATTTACTTCCTCTAAAGTTCCCACTATTGAGATTTCTACCTACCATCTTGGCAGTTTAGGAATTTGTCTGCACCTATTCAGTACTTCCCTTTTGGATTTATTTTCCCTTTTCTAATTTGTTGATGCTCCCTAATGAAGAAAAGAGGAAAGACTGAGTGATAGATTGTCCTAGCTGGTCAGGGTAACAAATAATGGTACTCTGCAGAAGTGAGGGACAGAGGTACCCCCACTCAAGCCTGTGTCCAGATTTCCCCTGGGATTATAGCATGGGGACAGCCAGAGATTCTACAAATCATGTCTCTGCAGGATCTTGTCGTCTCCCTATTAGTTGGAATGGCCCCTTTAAGCCAAAGGACTCTGGATATCCCTTGATCATCTTCTCCCATGGCCTGGGAGGCTTCAGGTAAGAGCATTTCTCTCCAGGCCTTGTATAAGTCCTTGTCTGATGACAACTGCTAAATTTTAACTTACTGACAAAAGCAGAGAAATAGCCACTATCTGTCTCATTCCATAGCACTGGGCCAGCTTCTCTAGCAGGCCTTTCCCATCCCCTGTCACCTGGTGGAGCTTTGCAGCAGGTTTTGCATCTTTTCTTTTCATGTTCCATCATATATAAAGACATTATGAGCTTTCTTCCTGTTCAGAAGTACTAGAAGGAGTTAAAACTTGGTTATCAAAGAACAATTCATTCCCTACATGTAGGGATTCATTCCATAAGTTTGGAGGGTTGATTCTGGCTGGGGCACAGGCATGGCAGAGAAAGAGATGAACCCCTTCCCTCCTCCTGTAGAGCTCCCAGACTCATCCCTGAATGTCAGTACTGCCACCAATGTCCTTTGTGAGCTTGGTACAGCTATAGCAGTCTCTCTGCTTTGATTTCATCATTTCTCAAGTGGGGTTCTGCCTCTGCATGGTGGCTTAGAGGTTTACCAACATCTAGAGGGTGAGCATATATGTGGCTCTCCACTTCTAAGCAAGGAGCAACACAGCATGGGGAATTGTAAGACATAGAATAGAGATTAAGGTGCTTGCCTTGCAGGTAGTTGACCACAGTTTGATTTCTGGTACCCCATGATTCCTCGAGCAAAGTTAGGAGCAACCTTCAAGTGCAGTGCTGGGAGTAACCAAGACATATACCCCAAAACAAGACCGTTTACCAGATTTGGGGAAACATTAGGTTTTATGGTTCAGTATTCATTCAAAATTCTTCCCAGGAATTCTGATTTCTACACCTTAAGATGTGATCAGCTTAATAATTCTAACTTGGGCTGGAGAGATAGCATGGAGGTATGGTGTTTCCCTTAAAACAAAACAAAACAAAAAATAATTCTAACTTAATAACACACACATATACACATATTACCTAAGCTTATGTCAGCTTATGTCTCAGACTGTAAAACATCTTAAAAGTATCTACTTGGGGGACTGGAGTGATAGCATAGCAGGTAGAGCATTTGGTTTGCACATGGTTAATCTGGGATCATCCTGGATTTGATTCCCAGTATCCCATATTTCCCAACCCTGCCAAAAATTATTTCTGAGTGCAGAACCAGGAGTAACCCCTGAGTGCCACCCTGTGTGCCCTCAAAAAAAAAAAAAAGTAGGGGGCATCTATTTTTGACTCTTCATTTCCCAAACAATTATCCACAATTTAGCCAAGGAAAATTACTTACTTAAATTTTTTTTTTGGGGGGGTGGTGGTGATCACACCCAGTGATGCTCAGGGATTACTACTGACTCTGTGCTTAAAGTTGCCCCCTGGCAGGCTCCAGGGACCATATGGGATGCAGGAATTGAACCGGGGTCCTTTCCAGGTTGGCTGCATACAAGGCAAACTCCCTACCACTGTGCTATTGCTCTGGCCCCTACTTCCTTAATTTTTTATCTAAAATTTTGGGGTGTTTTTTTTTGGGGGGGCATACCAGTTGTATTTAGAACTCACTCCAGAGTTTATGTGAGTGAGAGATTATCTCGTGGCTGCATAAGCCTCATTCTGCTTGGCTTCTCACCTGTATGGGGAGTGTAAGCCACAGTCCCCTTTGTTGCTGGGGCCACTCTTGCTGGTCTCCACTCCCATATTCACCATGGATCTTCAATCTTCATTATTGCTTTCTCTCTCCTCTCTCTCTCTCTCTCTCTCTCTCTCTCTCTCTCTCTCTCTCTCTCTCTCTCTCTCTCTTTCTCTCTCTCATAGCTCCTGGCTCGGGGGACCATATGGGATACCAGGAATCAAACCCGCATGAGTCAAATGCCCTACTGCTGTGCTACCACTCTGGCCCCTATTATTGCTTTCTTATTCAGTCAAGTTAGTACCTACTATCTGCCAGGCCATGTACTTGGACTAGGTATTCGGTAGCAAATAAGAGAATGCATACTTGGGATATGCTTTTAGGAAAGATTACTCTATCAGGGAAAAGTAGCAAGAAACATCCTAAGTTAACGGTTATTTTATAGTGGAGTAAGTGAACACAGTCTTTTAGTTTCTCTTGCTCAGAATCTGTATTGAGATTAACACTTCATTTGACCCAGGTAAATCATTTATAAATGTTACCTAATTTCAAGGTAAAGGGCAAGGCAAGAAGGAGACCTAGTTTTCTTCTGCTGAATCTGTGGTTAATTTGGACTCTGAAATCCTTCTCTGGACTATGATTTCTCATTCCAGGGAGGAGCATGTGGGTCTAAAGAAAACCCAAATGCCCCCAATGTACCTCTGTCTCTTTTGGTTCCCACACAAATAGAGATATGTAACAAGTACAAATGTGTATTTTACATGTGAGCAAGTGGACTCTAAAAGGCAGACTTGCCCTAGATTAGAGTTTGAGTAGAGTGGGGATCAGAAACCTCTCTAGCTGTTAAATTCCATTTTCTGCCTGCCCCCAGAAAAGTGGAAAAGCTGAAAGATGCTCAAAAAAACTGACCTTCTGGGGCCTGCAAAATGGCATGGTGATTGACACCTGCCTTCCATCCTTGGCATACGGGATCCTCCAGGCATCACCAAATGCAGCACTGGTGGCCTCTGAGTACCACAGCTGACCTTGGTGATCCCCAGTAGAAAGGCTAGAGCAGTATGTCCTTCTCAGGTTGACCAAGAGTAGCTGGGAAGGGTTCCCAGAAAAATCCCAAGCCTAAAAATGATAAAGATTATTTCCTATTCAGAAAAAAATAAACAGAACTGACGTGGTGGTTCCATGAAGTTTCAGAGAATCAGACTTCTTTTATAATCTTGGTCTTCCATGTGTGGCTTCCATTCCTAAGGCCAAAATCTTCTGCCCCCATGTGGTTGCTTTACCCCCAGGCATTACATTTATAATTTATGCTATAGGAAAGGAGCATTCTCCTTGTTAGGACATCTTCTATGTTTTCTATGTAGCAGTTACTTATATCCCATTGACTTCAGCTATTCTGCCCAATATAGTGGTCTTTATTTACATGTGGCTATAGAACATTTAAAATATAACTGGTCCAGGGGTCAGAACTATAGCACAGTAGGTAGGGTGTTTGCCTTGCATTGAGCTAACCTTGGTTCAATCTCTGACATCCCACATGGTCCTTTGAGCCTGCCAGGAGTGATTTCTGAGTGGAGAGCTAGGAGTAACCTCTGAGTGCTGCCTGGTATGGCCCCAAACAAAATAAACAAAGACTAAAATGAAATAAAATAAAATAAAATATAACTGGTCCAAAATATGATGCACTGTTTGTATAAAACACACTCTGGGGCTGGAGCAATGAAATAGCAGGTAGGATGCATGCTTGCACACAGCTGACCCAGATGTTTGCGAGGCTCCCCATTTGGTCCCCTGAGCACCACCAAGAGGGATTTCTGAGCTCAGAGCCAAGAGTATTAACCTCTGCACATTTCTGGGTGTAGCTCCAAAACAAAACAAAAAATAAACAAATGCACATACTCTGAATTTTAAAAACTACTCTTATTTTTTGTTAATATTTGGGCATATCCTGTCAGTACACAGAGTTGTGTTGCCCCTGGCTAACCCTGGGGATGGTCGGATGCTGGTGATAGACCCCTGGCTGCTGGTAGGCTTTTGCACCTGTGTTCAGGCCTGAATTTCATTTTTTAAAAATAGAATGTGATAGCAGCTGATGTCATAGCTCAGAGGTTAGAGCACTGGTCTTGTAAAAATAGAATGTAATAAGTATTTGATTAATTTTAAATTTTTTATTGTACATTGAAATGATGCTTTGGCTACACTGGATTAAATTTAATGTATTATTCAAATTCTACCTTTTGGAGCTAAAAAGATCTCTCAAGGGCTGAGTGCATACATTGCACATGGGAGGTCCCAGTAAAATCCTCAGTGCCCCATGATTCCTTGAACACCATGAGGAGTGAACTCTAGGCACTGCTGGGTATTTCCCCTTTTCCTTCCCCCAAAATTTCACCTCAAAATTCTGCCACATTTTGCTGGTTTGGAGTCACACCAAAAGTAGTACTCAGGAGCTTAGGAGTTGCTCTTAGTCATGCAATATCAAGGACTGAACCTCCTTCTCTATGTGTCAGCCCATTGAGCTGTCTTTCCAGTCCCCCTCTTTCCTTTTTAAAATTTATCTACTGGGATCAGAGAGATGTACAGGGACTAAAGTGCTTGTCTTGCATGTACTGACCCCACTTCAGTCCCTAGAATCAAATATGATTCCCTGAGCATCACCAGGAGTGACCCTTCTGCAGAGTCCCAGGAGTAACCAATGAGCACCTATGCTTAGCATTAGAGGCCTTGAATTTGCTCCTGTCATAGTCTGACCTCCTGAGACCACCCGCAGACAAAATATCACAGTGCTAGTTCCAGCACTGACCCAGACCTATACCCTGAGCCAAAGTATTGCCAGGAGTAGCCCCTGAAATTCCTATACATGTACTCAGCAACATTAATTAATATGACCTCTTTAAACCTTTTTCACATTTGACTGTGCCAGGCATTGATCATAGGTTTCCCACATGTAAAGCATGTGCTTAGTCCTTTAAACTACTCTCTCACCTCCGGTCATTTTATTTTGGTTCCACACCCAGAAATGCCAAGAAGCTACTCCCTGTTCTGTGTTAAGGGATCACTTCCCAGGTTGTTCAGAGAACCACATGGTGCGGGGATCATGGTTTGCATTTCTATATGCAAAGCATGAGCGTAAGCCATTGAGCTATCTCTCTGGCCCTGACATATTTTTATTCCCCTGACATATTTTTATGGCTGAGTTAGAACTTAATCACATGGACAAACCTGAGTTCAGGGGAGGCTGGAAAATATCATATATTGATAGCCTGACAATGTCTTCTGCTGAAAAGAGATTTTGTTTTAATGATAAGGGGAAAAATAAGTGTCTGGAGTAGGTAATTAGCAGTGTCTGTCAAGTTCCATTTTTTCTAGTGGGAGGACAAAAACATTTCATACGTCAAACTACAAGTACATATTTGCATTTTAATTAATTTTGGGTTGGTGCCTCTTCAGGATCAAATCTGGGCTTCAAATCTGGTCCCTTTCTCTATTTCTCCAGTTCCCAAATATACTTTTTTGGAGCCGGGATTAGTGGAGGGTGGGGGGGGGTCACATCAGGCTGTGCTCAGGGCTCAATCCTGGCTCTACAACCAGGGATCATTCTTTGTTGTGCTCTGGGGTTCATATGGGATTCTGGGGATCAAACCCAGGTTTGATGTGTGCAAGGCAAGCTCACTATTTGCTTTACTATCACTCCCCCCAACCCAGGTGGATTTTAAAATAAGCAGTTCCTTTTCTCAAGAAGCTCACCAACTAACTTGTCATGCCAATGCAATTATTCCTAGTCTAACCCACCTGTATTTGGAAGGAGGCGATGAATGGATTGGATTCTGGATTAGAAAATACCATGTAAGAATTTGCTAGAACTTCAAGAGAGAGGATGCTTAGAACTTTGTTAAAGATAGGCTTTCCTCCCTTCCTTCTTCCCTCCCTCCTTCTCTCCCTCCCTCCCTTCCTTCTTCCCTTTCTCCCTCCCTTCTTTCCTTCCTTTCTTGCTTCCTTCCTTCTTTCCTCTCTCCCTTCCTCCCTCCCTCCTTTCTCCCTCCTCCCTCCACTCCTTCCTTCCTTCTTTCTTTCCTTCCTCCCTCCCTCCTTTCCTCCCTCCCTTCCTCCCTCCCTCCCTCCCTTCCTTCCTTTCTCCCTCCCTTCCTTCTGTTCTCCTTTCCTCCCTCCCTCCCTTCCTTCCCTTCCTTCCTTTCTTGCTTCCTTCCTTCTTCCCTCCCTCCCTTCCTTCCTTTCTTTCTTCCTTCTTTCCTTCCTCCTTTCTCTCAAATGTAAAATTCTAGTCCCCCCCCCAAAAAAAATAGATAGGGTGCTGGCTAGAGGAAACACTTTGAGATGGGCTGCTACGAATTAAGGGACCAGTAGGACAATATCTAAATTGGAAATGATCACTCTCTGAACAAGAATGGGGTGCTGAAAGGTGATGAAGTGATATGCATGATACCCCTTCAGTAACAATATTGCAAACTATAGTTGTTTAGGAAAAAGGAGAGAGGGAGAAAAGAAAAATGTCTGCCATAGACAGCAAGGGGAGGTGAGAAGGGCAGGTGAGAAACTGGGGACATTGGTGATGGGAAATGTACACTGGTGAAGGAATGAATGTTAGACATTGTATGTCTGAAAATCAATCATGAACAACTTTCTAAATATGTATCTCACACTGATTCAATTAAATTATTTATAAATAGATAAAAAAAAACCTTAACAAATGAAAGGTCCTCCTATGCAATATTTTAAGAAGGCTACTGGCTGGAATTTAGGGAGTTAGGTGGGCTATTCTTTTGATTGCTTCTTCCTATTCTTCCTCAATCTCTAGGACTTTGTACTCAGCCTTCTGCATGGAGCTGGCCTCCCGAGGCTTTGTGGTTGCTGTACCAGAACACAGGTGAGAGATTGCAGTCATAAAGGGCTGGGTTAAGGCTAGTCCTATATTGTTCCATTATTTTGAACCTCATGCAAGGGCTGTTGTTAAAATATATTCCCCCTTCACCTTTTTTTTTTTTTTTGGTTTTTGGGCCATACCCAGTGACGCTCAGGGGTTACTCCTGGCTATTCGCTCAGAAGTCACTCCTGGCAGGCACGGGGGCCCATATGGGGAACCGGGGATCGAACCGCGGTCCGTCCTAGGTTAGCACAGGCAAGGCAGGCACCTTACCTCCAGCGCCACCGCCTGGCCCCCGCCCTTCACCTTTTTTGTTGTTATTTTGGTTGTTGCAATTTACAAACCTCAGACACTGGGCGGTAGTAATGGGAGTAGAAGGAGTGGGGAAGCAGGTTTGTCATACTTTTTGGGTCTTGTTTGTTTGTTTGTTTTTGGGTAGCAATTCCTGCACTCTGGAATTCTCCTGGTGGTTTTGGGGGGACCATAAAGGATGCCAGGGATCAACTACTGTATTATTCCTCTGGTCTCCTATATACCCAATTGAAAGAAATCAAGAAATTTTATTTATTT
>PVKC010025437.1:0-16487 GCA_004027635.1 Crocidura indochinensis
AGAGTCTAACCTAGATAAATCGAGTTATGTGGTTTTGTTTGAGGGAGAGAAAGGCAATAGAATGAGGTAAAGATTAAGCAAAATAACAATAAAAATAATAAAAATAAATAAAATTAATTAATTAATTGATTAAAAATATGCTGAGAATGGGTGGAGTCCTTCTAGTGTCTATCTGCCTCAGTTTGAGAGAGGACACGAGAAAGGTAATTGAAACACCATAACAATACAAAAATAAATGTCAAATTTGATATCCAGTGAGCCCTGCAGCAACTAAGAAAGCACCACACATTAGTCTTGGTTCTGAATTCATATCATGCCAGAGTGCAAAAAGAAGGAGAAAGGTAAGGTAAAATAATATAAAAATAGAAAAGGAGACATCCACTTCAATATCTATGCCAAAATAAAGACATCAATCAATCAACTAATATATATATATATATGTGGAAAAATGATTATTTTGTGTTTTTTCCTTTTCCACCTGCATAGGCACAGTAATTATTGGGGATATTATAAAGGGAATTCCCTTGGTCTAGAAGATACAGGGTTTCTCCATCCCTGCAGTATACTGTCATGGGGTTAACTATAGAGTCCTTGCATGATCCTTTACTCTCTCCTCAGTGCTTTCGTGCTGTATGGAAGACTTCTGCTTTGTCATGGATGGTAAAGTCAGTCCTCTGTATCTAGAGATCTTGGTGACTGTGCAGCTTGTGATGGATGGAGCTTGTGATGAAGGCTTTCTTTATGGTTCTAGCATTTCTGCTTCTTCAGTGTCATTTTATTTCATCTTCTGTAGTTGGTGTTCTTGGTCATTATGTTGCTCCTAGGATGGAGCCTGGGACAGAGTCTTTCGTTATGTTTCTGGAAGACCCGTTCATTTGAGGTTGCCTCAGTCAGACCTCTGGAATTGGATATCTTGTTTGTTGAACAGATTATCGAAAAAAACTACAGGGCTTGTTTTATAAGCCCATGCTCTCTCTTAAACACATATCTCTTTGCTTGCTTGGTTGTTCTTCAAGCTTGTATTCTCTCTTGAATATGAATTCCTTTCCTTCCCTCCCACTGCTTCTTTCTAAGTAAGTTTCATTCAATAACAAGTATCTTGCTACACTAACAAATTGAAATAAAAAACAAAAATGAACAGGGACAATAGGACAATCTTCTCTGATTGATTTTCCAACACCACACGAGCCCCTGAGCATCACTGAATATAGACCCAGAGGTCCCAGAACATTTCTCGGATGGTGCTGGAGCCCTCTCTACCCCAAACATGTTAAGGTGACCCAGGAGGTCCATCCCATCGTCAGGTCCTAGCATTGAATTATCAGGACAGGCTAACTGAATATCACCAGGACTGATTCCTGAGCCCCCTGAGCACTGATTGGAAGGTCTCCTTTGGTAAAAATCAAAACAAGTCCATTTTGATAAATTTTTATAGGTGAACTCTGAAAGCCCTATAGCAGATAATGAAGTACTGAAAGTGTAGAAAGGGATTTTAATGTAATTAAATTGCTATGGAGTGTTAAGAAGTAATAAAATTGCCCTATTTCTAAGTTACTATTGAATATATGCCCATTGGATCATATAGTAAATCAATATCTAACGTGAATTTATGTGTACTAAATAAAGGAAAAGGAAGTTTACAGTTTCAGTTGTATTCGGGCTGGGCCTTAGACTGATTCTAGGATTAATTTCCAAAAGGAAGGGATGGGCTTTGGTTTAGCTGTAGTGAATTTGCCTTTCTTGTGCAAGATACTGGGTAAGGTTTCCAGAAGGTACCCCCAAATTATAATGACTTGAACTATTTTATTTTAATAGTGTTTGAAATTGACTTTCAAAATGGTATACTTGAAGCCATTTTATGTATATACCATGATATGAATTATCATAATAATTTCACTTAATTTTTGTTTTAGAAGCTGCTAAAATTCAGGTTAATTCATGGGATTATGTTGTTTTTTATGATGTCATCTAAAATTGTTAATGTAAGATATTTGAGTTAAAAATACCTTGGGCCAGAGTTGGCAATGTGCAACACAAGCTCCTAAACCTCTCTGCTATATGTTCTTTCCTAACAACAAAATTAAATAGGTAGATTAGGTGGAAGATAGCAGTATGGCTGATGGCCTTTGCCTGACAGTTGGAAGGTAGTGAGTTAAAACACTTGTCTTCCACATGCCTTCAGATGAACCTGGCAGCATTGCTGATTGTAATTTCTAGTGAGAAATGGCTTGGGAAATGGTTCAGTGACTTAGAATTGTAATAGATTCAAGTTGTTTACAGTATTTCATATATGTGATAAATTCAGGCCATGGAGATAAAACAGGAATTAAGGAGCTTGCCTTGCAATGCAGCAGACCCCAATCTAATCCCTGGTACCACATTTAGTCCCTTGGTAGTGCTAGGAGTAACTTCTTTTTTTCTTTTCTTTCTTTTTTTTTTTTTTTAGGAGTAACTTCTGAGGGACAGGAGTATCTCCTTAGTACTACCAGTGTGACCCATAAAACAATATATATGATAATTCTACTTATTATGACTATTAGACTTGAAATACTTAATTTAGATCTTGAAATCTTCAAACTTTTCCAAAAGGGATATTGTGATCATTTGAAAGCTTCTAGATAGACACACCTCCTTTATAGAGACGGCTTCAGGCCACATATGCAGAGAAAGCAGTTGGCAGATATCATTTGCGTAATCAACTACATTGTTTAAAGCAGTGGTTTTCAACCTTTTTATGTCTGTTGATCAGCATGGCTCCAAAAGAGTAGTGGCTGAACACCACTGGCTATAGATTGATTTTTGGATGATTTTTCTGGGAATCCTGTGCTAGTCACTCTGGCTAAAGAATGTAATGATGGTAACTTCATTTCTCCTCTCATTTTCATCACACAGCCATT
This sequence comes from Crocidura indochinensis, assembly GCA_004027635.1. Classification (NCBI taxonomy): domain Eukaryota; kingdom Metazoa; phylum Chordata; class Mammalia; order Eulipotyphla; family Soricidae; genus Crocidura; species Crocidura indochinensis. Next base: position 2,898 of record PVKC010025437.1, read on the forward strand.
CCTTAAACTTGGTTCATTGTATATGATTATCTTGTGACATTATGCCATGGCATTTGAAAGGATTTTCCTGAAATTTTCATTCTAAGCATGTCATAATCTAATACTATGTAAGACACAGCCTTGAGAGAGAACTGAATCTATTTTCTGGTACTAATTATTGTGTGATCTTGACCAAATCACTTTTCATTGGTCATCAGCTTCCTCATAAAAGTATGAATGAATTTTGAATTGCAACAATATTTTTTTTGTTTTTATGGGCCACACCTGGTGGTGCTCAGGGGTTACTCCTGGCTATCTGCTCAGAAATAGCTCCTGGCAGGCTTGGGGGACCATATGGGACACCAGGATTTGAACCAACCACCTTTGGTCCTGGATCGGCTGCTTGCAAGGCAAATGCTGCTGTGCTATCTCTCCGGGCCTGGGTTGCAACAATTTTTTGAGTCTAGACTGAAAATACAAAACTCAACTAAAATAATTCTGTAAGATAGACATTAAAACTTAGATTCATGGGGCCAGAGTGATGGTACAGTGGTAGGCTGTTTGCCTTGCACGTGGCCAACCAGGACGGACCCTGGTTCAATTCCTGGTATCTTATATGGTTCCCAGGCCTGCCAGGAACGATTTCTGAGTACAGAGCCAGGTGTAACCCCTGAGTACCACTGGGTGTGACCCAAAAAACAGCAACAGCAAAAAAAAATTAGATTTATTTCTACATTCCCTCTTTGTTATTTTGGACCTCTACTTAACTGTTTTACTTTTCCCTTTTTCTTTGTGTTGTTACTTGTTTAAAGGTGTGGCCCCAATTTTCTTGATCCAAAAGGAGAAAAACAGATTGAAAAAATACTTTAAACAAATTTATTTGCTATTGGTTTATAAAACTAAGCTATTAGAAAGTCCAACTTAACATTGGTGCTGGTAGAATTTGAATGTCTGGGTGACTTAGAATGCCTGGTTTAGAATTTAAGGCCAGACTGAAGTGATAGCACAGGTGGTAGTGCATTTGCTTTGCATGAAGCTGATCCAGAATGACCTTGGTTTGATCCCCGGGGTCCCATATGATCCCTCAAGTCAGGAGGGATTTCTGAGAACATAGCCGAGAGTAACCCCTGAATATCACAGGGTGTGGCTCAAAAAAGCAAAAGAAAAAAGAAAATTAAAAGAATTTAAGGCCATGAGTTTGACCCCTGGTGCCTCTGGATGGTCTTAGAATAGTGTGAATAGCCTACTTTTTGAAGCTAATACCTATGATTCCCCAGGGTCACAGGCAATCTCCAGTCACACCAGTCAAAAGTGTGTAAGGACTGTAACTAAAGGGGTGTGAACACTGGTGAGTACAGTAACAAAAAATGATGTACAAGCACCCTGGTCCAAAAGTATCATCCCTGACAAACACAAGTAAGCATCATAATGACTTTAAAAATATGACCCCATTATCTCAAGAGCATTAACAACAAAGAGGAGTGAAAGTAAAAACAAAAAAAAAATCTGAAAGCAACCAAACAAACAAAATAACAAATTCCTGGGACCACTACAGTGGGTGATGCCTGCCTTGCCTGCAACCAACCCCATTTTTGAACCTTGGTACTATATATGGTCTTCTCAGCAACACCAAGATGATCCCTGAACACTATCTCTGGGTGTATCCCCTTAAACAAACAAAAAACTCAACTCCGTATCCCTTGATACGTATTAGACTATATCCATCAGCAAAATTTCAGTGAATATTCACTATCAAAATGAGTTTCTCTCATTCCTCCTAGTTCACTGGCCCTTTTCCTTTTGTAAGTCTGATATATCTCTATAAAAATACATGAGTCCACTGGCACTACCTTGATCTCTCTATCTCTATGTATTATCAATTACATTTTGTTTTTCATAGTCTGTGTTTTTTTTTGTGTGTGCTTTTTCCATGCTTTCACTTTGGTTATGTATATTGCATAAGAGTGAAACCACTTAATATTCTTTACTTTATGACTATTTTCCTTAGCATGATTACCTCAAATTTTATTTTATTTATTTTGATGAGCTGGAGAGAAAGTATAGGGGTTAAGGTTCTTCCCTTGTAAATAGCTGACAATGGTTCAATTTGGTAGTGCCAAGATTAATTCCATGCATATAGCCAGGGCTAAGCCCTAAATTTCACACATTATGACAACAAAACAAAACATTTACTATTTTGTTTGGAAAGATATAAATTCATCCCTTTAAAAAAGGCAAGTAGCATTGTAGCATTCTATTAAGAATATATATCTGAGTTTCTTTATTCAATCATTTGTCAATGACTATTTCAGGTTGAAAACATGTTTTGGGGATTGTGGATAGTTTACTGAGCAAAATGGTTCAAATGTTCTTTTCAATTTTCTATTCTTTGAGTAGGTATCTGGAAGTGGTATTGTTGGCTCTTAGGTATTTCACTTCTCTAAATACTCCCAGTAGTGCCAGTCTAATCTTCAGTGATTGATGATCAGATCTGGAAGTGCTGAGTGGACCTGGCAGTGTCAGCTACCAAACTTATGATCTTAAACAGGTCAGTCAATGTGATCCATCTTTCCTATCAATTACTATCATCATTATTATTCTCATCATATTTATCATTGTTATTTTATTTTTCTTTTTGGAGAACACCTGGCTTAGTTCTCAGAGATTGCCCCTGGTAGTATTCAGAGAACTATTTGGTGCAGTGATTGAACAAGGACCCTAGCATGCAAAGCATGTCTTCCAGCTCACTGAGTTATCTTTCAACCCTTTCAGTATTGTTTTGGCTCCACACTCAGAGGTTAGGTCTGGCAGTGCTCAAGGAACCTTATGGGATGGAGGAATTAAACCCAGGTTGACTTCATGCGAGGCAAGTACCCTACTATAGCTTCAGCCCATTTCCTCAGCATTCTTAAGGGCCGAGCTGAATGAGAGTGGTTGAATTTTATTAGTGTAGAAGTGCCTTCAAGACAAATGACTTTTTTTCCCCATAAAGTGGGTAGAAAGAAGGCCGCACAAACAGTATTTGTGTTGGTCTTGCAGGGGAGGCTATAACCAGGATAGACAACATAGTAATGCTTGTGTGATGTGCCTGGTAATGAAGTACTGTTCTGGACAGTGGTGCTAAGAGCCACTAGACCATCTGAGAAGTACTCTGAAGGGTGGGGAATATCACATGGTATTGAGGATTGAATTTGGGTCATTTCACATGCCCCAACCACTGAATTATCTTTCTGCTTCCATGTCAAAAAACAAAACAAAACAAAACAAAAATAACCTTTGGGACAGGAGATAAGAGTAATGAATATTTGGGTTTATTTTTGGCCCACATCCAGTGGTACTCAGGATTACTCCTAACTTTGCATTTAGGAGTCACTCCTGGTGAGCTCAGGGGACCATATAGGGCACCAGGTAGTGGGCCTGGATTGACTGCATGGAAGACTAATGCCAAACTCAATGTATTATTACTTCAGCTCTGAATGGTGGATTTTAAAGGATTAATAAACTGTAGTCTTATACAATATGGCAGGATTTTGACAAGCTAGTTGATTGAATGTGTGGCAATTGTTGGTATCATATTGCAGTAGCTATTTCTATAAAATTATAAAATAGCCCTGTTTTTCTGAGACCGTTGAGAGTAACAATGAAGTTTCTTAAATGTCTATTATATCCCAGATAATTAAGTGAAGCTCATAGTCCTATGATTCAGTCCTATCTGAATTCTTCAAGGACTAATGCAAGTTCTGCATTGTGATTGGCATTTTCATGGCATGAAGGAGATAGTCCCTATAGAGAGATGCCAATGTCATAACTATAGATGCTTTGTGAGATTTAATAAAAACATTAAGAAGAATTTTCTTCCCCTGATTAATTTCCATTTATGTGCATTGTTTTTGATTAGAAAACTAAAATGTAACAGTTAGTGAGGGTCAGGGAGCCAAAAATAGAACTGGTGCCAACAGATGCAAAAATGCCATAGAAATCTCTGGCCCAGAAATAATAGCTTACCAAAATACACACACACAGTTGTTGGACTCTTGAACAGATACACAGCCGTCTGTATAGACAACAGTGCTGTTGGCCAAGAGTCCCGGAGGCAGGCCAAGCTCCCATCCATCCAGATGCCACTGCCAGTTAGGAACTGTTTGGCATCTAGTTTTCTGGCTGCCAACCTTCTTTTCCACTCTCTGGCAAGGATTTTTACAGGGGTTGCTCAAGTAAATTGAGACTATAAAGAATTTTGTATTGATATGCTATAATAATGCAGTACCATGGGAGTTCTTTATGCAATTTGTGTACTTTCATTTATTTAAGTGCCCAAGAAGTCTTTGATATATTTACCTACAGATAAAATTGGAAATTCAAAGTGCTATGTTTTGATTTTTGCATGGAATTAACTTTCTCTATCCAAGAAATACCACAAGAATTTTCTCCATTGTTTTTTGAGCTATTCTCTGGAATTCAGGGACTATTCCTGGTTTGGGGCTCCAGGAAGTGCTCAGGGAACAGTACGGTGCTAGGGAACCTGAAGCTTCTGAATGCAAAGCATGTGTTCATTCCATTTAGTTATCTTTTTCTGTCTTGCCTTGAAAATGTTTAGAGCACAGACATTTAAATTGCATAAGAGAAAGAGATAAAAAGGCAAAGAAAAAATGGAAAGAAAGAGAAGATTAAAGTACATTGATCCTTTTCAGTGACTGAAATAAATTACTCAGATCTCTTTAGACCTGCTAAAACATATGCTAGAAAAATTAATGGACAGAGTTCAACAAAGCATCTTTAGGTTTTCAATAAAAGTAGAATCAGTACTAACGTATTTTCATGAAAGTTTGCATACAGCATCAACTTCTGGAAGGTGGGAGTGGGAGAGATATTAGCTCTGTTTCTCTCACCCATAAACTCATCAAGTTTCATTTTCTGACTTTGGAAAGCCATACCTCAAAGTTCAATTGAGTACTTTGCCACCCATCCCACTGGAAAAGACTATATGTTCCCTGCTTGTTTCTGCACTGAAATAAGCAAGGCTAGATAGTTGCACAGAAACTGCTGAAAGTAATAGTTTCCCAACTTCAAACTCCATACAGACTGTTTTTTGTTTGTTTGTTTGTTTGTTTTTGTAAGAATAAGAGCAAGGTCTGTGGACTGGGGAGAGAATTCTCAGAGGACAGAATGATTTCTGGTGAATTCAGAACCATGCACAAATTCTAATCACATATTTTAGTTCACACAGTAACTATACTTTTAATTAATAATTCTTGTAATGTTAACATAAATCATGAAATTGCTCTTGCATCCTGCATGAAAAAAAAGAATGCAAAGGGAGAAAGCTTGCGTGACTTATCTTGGTACCACTAGCTGAATTTGTATAAATGTAACACTTGAACTAGAAGTGTGTGTACGTGTGTGTGTATACTTATGTATTCTATATTATTTCTCCAGTTTTCTTACAAAAATACATTGAAAACTGGAAGTTGCCTTGTTAGTTTTCACAAAGTAAGTCATCTTACCCATACAAGAAGAAATGTTTTTCCTAGCACCCTCAGAGGGACTGTCATATTAACTTTATTTAAAGCAACATTAATTGCTCTTGGATCTCTAAGTATCATTGACATTGATAAATCATCCTCAGAGAGACATGAACAAATGAATCAAATGCTCATCATTGCATTCAGGAAAGATAAACATTTTTACAACATGGAATAATACATCAGACAACCTACTTATGTAATGCTGTGTTGCATAAAGATTTCTTGATGAGACATACAATTCTATCCAGGTATAAATTGTGTGACTACTGCATTAAAGAGACAGCTTAATCAAAGAAAACCATGTGGCTAAGGTACACTGCAGAAAGCATATTTCATTCCTGTTTTGACAAAATATCCACTTGGTCATTAATGTCAAGTATAACCATTTGCTTCCCAACTGTACATTAATTTACAAAAGCTTCTATTTTCCCATTATGTCAATGTGATGAAGTGGTTATTGACTACATGAAATGATGTTTAGGTAATTAAAGTTCTTTAAGAGTATGTAAAATACTTCTCTGTGTAGAAAAGTAGTAGCAATACAACTATACAGACAATGGTATTCTTGGTTGTCTTATTTCTCTAGGAACGTTCTAATTCACCAACCTGTACAAAGCCTGCTGTATTTGTCTTCTGTTGTCTTTTTTAATGATATTTTCTTTTACCAAACCTTACCTCTTAGAAGAAAACCAACTAGTATTTTCTCCACATGATTTTCTACTTTCTTTTTCAAAGGAAGGGAAAATGATTTATCTTTCCTTGCAACAGTGACCAAGAAGAAGCGCATCTTTTCTCTTTGTGGGTTGAGGAAAGGGGCTATATTAGTGGAAAACTAGGTATTCCTTTCCTGCTGATTGGGGTTAGAGGTGCAGCATAGCAAGCGCTCCATTCTCACTCCATCCTTTCTTTCTCTGCCTTTGAGTACCAGCATTCACTTTAAAGCACTATGGACCATCTGTATGACTGCAAACATCTAGAGAGATTCTGACAGACTCTAGGAGTGACCACGACGCGGGTTGGTTCTTCATCTTTGAATGTAAACTCCTAGTTTTTCCATGGTTGCAAATAATCTTCTTTCTCATAACCAAACATGCTATCTGCAAACCTTTTAGTAAATTTTGTGTTCTTAGGTGGCATTTTTGGACCACTAGTAATTTCTTGTGTATACATTTCCATGCTGTTCACTAAATGGTTATGACATTCAAAATATATTCTATAAATGCTAACTTTGAGGGATGTGAACAACAATTTTGGACAAATGTGTCATACATTTAGTATATGATTTGAATGCATTTATCATTTAATGCTCAGAAAAGTTTTAAGGAGTAATCATACCATTTTCATTTTATGAATGAGGAAGTGAGGATTTGAGAACTTAAGTAAAAGGACTAAACAACTGAACTGGGATTTGAACTGTGTAGTAGGACTGCTAAGCTCATACTTCTGATATTGTAAAGCATAGTTATTAGCTAAAACGGAGATGAGGGGCTGGCACTACATAGTCTCCAGCACCATCTGTTTCCTTTTAAAGGTTCCCAGTACTGCTCAAGAAGCATCACATCTACTCAAATGATGGCCAAGAATTGCACCGAGCCCTGTTTGGTGGGGGGGGGGCATTCCATCCAATCTTTCTTAAAGAGAAAAATTGTATGCCTAAAACTCAACTATTAATAACTTTGTGAACCATGTTATTTAAATAAAAATTATTTTAAAAAGTTTTGTGGGTGTTTTTTTGGGTGGGGGCACTCTTGGTGACGCTCAGGGGTTACTCCTGGCTATGCACTCAGAAATTGCTCCCGGTGTGGGGCACTATATGGGACACCAGGAATCGATCCCAGGTCCATCCTGGGTCAGCCACATGCAAGATAAACACCCTACCATTGTGCTATTGCTTCAACCTCTACATAAAAATATTTTTAGAGAGAGAGAGAGAGAGGAGAGAGAGAGAACATAAGGACAGAGAGATAGCACAGCGACTATCCCCTGTGTCTGCCAGGAGCGATTATTGAGCACAGAGTCAGGGGTAACCCCTGAATCTGAGCACTGCTGGATGTGACCCAAAAAAACAAAAAAAAGAGAAAACAAGTCATCATACAATGGGTAAAGTTTTTGTTTTACATGTGGCAGCAGACCTATGTTCGATCTTCAATACCATACATGATCCCCTGGGAACCACTAAGAGTGATCCCTGAATGAAGAGTCAGGAATAAGGCCTGAACACTGTTGAGTATGCTTCTAAATAAAGATAACACACACACACACACACACACAAACAAAAAAAAGGGGGAGAGAAAAGGTTTATGGGATTGCATATGATTTTGTAAATACTGTTAAACCAAAGTTAAAAAAATTATTCCTATGTATTTGCACATTTTCTAAGGGTTGACGATCTAAAGAAATAAAAGGAACTCCTATAATTCAACAGCAACAACAAAAAAATAGCCTTACTAAAAAAGTTTGTTGAAGCTCTCAACATAGTTTTCTAAAGAAGTATGAATGGGCAATAGACACATGAAGCAATAATAATTATTTGTCATTATGGAAATGAAAATAAAAGGTATAATCTCATACCTTTTACAAAATAAAAGGTATATCATATCATACCTGTGAGAATGGCCTTTTCAAAAGGCTAAAAATAACAAGGTTTGGCAGGGGTGTGGAGTCAAAAGAACCCTATCTGTTGTAGTTGCAAATGTAAATTGGTGCACTTTCTGTAGATAACAGTATGGAGGCTTCTCAAAAAAGTGAAATACACCATTTTATAATCCAGTAATTCTGCTTCTTAGGTGTATTTTCAAAGAATATAAAAATAGATGTGTGTACCCCTATATTCATTGAAGCACCATTTTACAAATGACATAAAGATAAATGGAACTAGCTTAAGTCTGATGTATGGTTGGTTAAAGATATGGTTTACAGGGCTAGAGAGAAAGTACAGTGTAAAGGTGCTTGTTTCACAAATGGGTGACTCTGGTTGGTCCCTGGCACTACATGTGGTACCCCATCCATGGTCAGGGATCATTTCTAAGCACAGAGCTAGGAATAGCCCCTGTCTATTGCTGGACCTGACTATTCTTCTCTCACAAAAAGATGTAGTATACAAAGCTATTATTTTATTATTATAGTATACAAAGTTATTATGTGATATATTATTTTTATATTATGTATGTATAATGAAATATACAGCTCAGTGGAATACTGTCTAATATTTGAAAAATAACTTGTCCTTTGTGACAAGATGAAACAACTTGAAGAGCTATACTAAATGAGATAAATTAGGAGGGGAAAGAGAAATATTACATGACTTTACTGCTATATGAGCAATTAAGAAACGAAGTAAAAGACAAAGCCAAACCAAATCAGGCTTTTAGATTCTAACTGCAGGACTGAGGTTTCCAAAAAGTGTGAAGACTAAGAACATAGAAGAGATACAGTGAGCTATGGTGGGGTTAGTGGTAATTCAGTAGTAGACATGGGATGGTAGCATGCATACAAAGAGACAAAGAGATATGAATCTGTATTCCTTATACACATACTCTATATACAGTGCTAGAGATCAATGCTAGTTCACTTTATTACATTAAAAATTGAACAAAATCAAAACTTACTTAAGGGATTTTTTCTGTCTTTAATATTCTAGTTAACATCGACTGTGTAAGGTGAAATATAAAGTTTCACAAACTTACTGAGTCCCATTCATTGCTCAAATACTTGAGCCTAAAGATTTGGTTTCAGATGCTGTTTCTGCCATTCACTATGGTTTGTAGCCCTGGGCAAGTGATTCAAAGTTTTATTAAATAATTTAATAACTGAAAGAAAATGTAAATATATTTTGTACATTGTACTACCAAGACAAATAAATGACTAATATGTTTTTGTGTACGTTTTTAAAGAGTTAAAACAGGATTTTGTAATTGACTTAAACTTTCATTTAATGAGAGTTTTAGAGTATTTTATTTCTTTAAATAATTTTATTTATCTGTTTTGATCATACTTCCATTACTATCCTGTTTTAAAATTCTTATACATTTTAAAGTATTTCATGTAAAAAGAAATCATCAATTATAATAGTGTTCTCATTAGCTAGTGCTTTTTTAAAATAATAATTTCCCTGGGAATTTGTTTTTGTTACTTGAGTTACTTTTTATAATGTCAGTATTTTTTAAGCCTGTAATATAAATAGAAGCATAGGATATAATTTCCTAGACTTTACTACTATTCTTTTTCATAGTGCCTCTGGGCCGAAGATACGTAGAAGTTTCTTGTTTCTTCCTCCTCCTCCTCTCCCTTCTCCTCCTCCTCCTTTTCCTCTTCCTCCCCTTCTCCTTCTCTTCTTCCTGCTCCCCTTTCCCTTCTTCCTCCTCCTCCTCTTCCTCTTCTTCTTCCTCTTCTTTTTCTTCTCCCTCTTCTTCCTCCTCTTCTTTTCCTTCTACTTCTTCCTCCTCTTCCTCTTCTCCCTCTTCTCCTTCTTCCTCTTTTTCTTCTCCCTCTTCTTCCTCTTCTTGTTTCTTTTTCTTCTTCTTCTTCCTCCTCTTCCATATTCTCCTTCCTCCTTCTCCTCCTTCTTCTTTATCTTCTCTTCCTTCTTCCTCCTCTTCTTCCACCTCCTTCTTCTCCTCCTTTTCCTTCTTCCATTTCTTCCTCCTCCTCACTATTCTTCCTCCTTTCTTCTCCTCCTCCTCTTTCTTCTTTCTCTTAATCATTTTCTTTTTCTACTTCATCCTTCTTTGTTCTTTTTCCTTCTCTTCTTTCTGCTTTTCTTTTTTCATCTTCCTCCTCCTCTTCTTTCTTCTTCTTCTTCCCCCTCTTCCTCCTCTTCTCCCTCTCTCTCTTCTTCCTCTTCATTTTCCTCATTCAGGGATTACTCCTGGCTTTTCACTTAAAAATCACTCCTTGCAGGTTCTGAGGACTATTTGGGATGCTAGATTGAACCTGGGTTGGGTGGCTGCAAGGCAAACGCCCTCTTTGCTGTGCTATCACTCTAGAAGTTTCATTTATTACTAGGTAGTTAGTACCAAAGAACATTGTTTTTAACTTTGTACCCTTAAAAACAAAACTTAAATTTGAAGAAAATGTATTTACTTCTAAACAATCATAAGTATTACTTGGGTATAAGTTGATCACTGCAAAACATTTTAATCTTTGAAATCAGAGTGGTCCCAATGAGCCTTAATTTCCTGTTTCATATAGATTATAGTATGTTACTTGCTTTTTTTTTTTTAATCAAACAACCACGGAACACAGCTTTGTAAATACATCAAATCAGCAAAAGGAATGTAGAACAATTAATCTGAAGTTGAAACTTGAACCATCTGCTTCTAGTAATTTGCATCATATTTGGGTTTTTATCAAATATATAAAATACCCCACAGAATGTCCTATTAGTCCACCACAGCACCTTGGATGCACTTCTAAATATGGTTGAGAAACCTGAGATTTGGGTATTATCTACATTTTATCTTTTTTGTTTGTTTGTTTTTGGGTCACACCCGGCAGTGCTCAGGGGTTACTCCTGGCTCCATGCTCAGAAATTGCTCCTGGCAGGCATGGGGGACCATATGGGATACCGGGATTTGAACCGATGACCTTTTGAATGAAAGGCCTTACCTCCATGCTATCTCCCGGGCCCCCATTTTATCTTTTTTTGTTGTTGTTTGTTTGTTTGTTTTGGGGTCACACCCAGCAGTGCTCGGGGGTTGCTCCTGGCTCTATGCTCAGAAATCGCTCTTGGCAGGCTCGGGGATCGTGTGGGATGCCGGGATTCGAACCACTGTCCTTCAGTGTCTAAGGCAAATGCCTTACTGCTGTTCTATCTCTCTGGCCCCTATATTTTATCTTTTAGTATTGATAATATGTAGTTTAAGTACTATATTGCTAATGTGAATGAGAGATAGAGAGATGATACCATGAGATAATTTTATTTTTTTTTTAGTGTCTCAGCCCTTTTTTTTAAACGTGATTTATAAGTCTTTATTTAAGCACCATGATTACAAGCATGATTACAAGTTGGTTTTCAGTCATAAACAGAATACTCACCTTCACTAGTGCAACATTCCCACCTTAAATACCCCCCTCCACCCCTACCCCTGCCTGTATTCGCAATCGGCATTCTACGTCTCTCATTCTTTAACATTTCCATGCTAGTAGTTAGTGTAATTATTTCCCTAACATTGTTCAGCACTCTTTGTGGTGAGCTTCAAATTGTGAGCCGGTCCTTCTGACCCTTCCAGCCCTTAACTCTATTGTCTCTGGGCCTTATTACAGTAATGTCTTTAATTTTTCTTAAAACCCATAGATGAGTAAGACTATTTTGTATCTATCTCTCTTCCTCTGACTTATTTCACTCAACAAAATAGATTTCATGTACATCCACAAATAGGAAAATTTTATGACTTCTAATATTCTGGTTCAGTCTGCTTTCCCCAACTCCCTTATCTGTGGCCCATTGATTTTTGTGCATTGATTAAATTAATCTAACAGAGAATAGCTTTTATCAATAGATGGTATTGATACATGTAGCTTTCCATTTGAAAAAGGAAAATGTTGGACACCTACTTCATAATCAAAATAACTATGCATCCACGCAAACTGGTGAGTTAGATCAAAATATAAGATAGGGATATATAAAACACATGAGTAACAAAATAAAAAAATGATCAATTTGATTTCATCAAACTTTAAACCTCTGTAAATTAAAGAAAATTATTAAGAAAATAAAAAAATGTGTATGATGAGATAAAATATGTACTACATAATTTTTGACATTTGGACTGTACCAAGTAGTCTTTTGATTCAGGAACAAAGAGGCAAAGAACAAATAAAATGATATGCAAAAGACATAAATTGACACTTCAAAGAAAACATACAAATGACCTCTGTGACATGAAAAAATATTTAACCCTGTTAGTCATTTAGAGAAGTGCAAATAAAAGCCTCAGTGATGTAGTATTTTATATCTATTACCATAAATATAATTAAAAAATAAAAAAACCAAAAGTACCCCGAGCCTGTCAGGAGTGATTTCTGAGTGTAGAGCCAGGAGTAACCCCTAAGCACTGCAGGGTGTGACCCAAAAACAAAAAACAAACAAAGAAAACAAAAAGTATTTGTGAAGATATAAAGAATTTTAAATCTTTATACAGCTATATACAGTATAAATATAATAGGAATGTAAATATGTGGAAACCAATTTTATAGATACTTTTAAAAGCCAGACAAAAATTTGAATTATCAAATAATTCAACTCCTATGTATTTAGGTATATAACCAAAGAATTAAAAATAAGTATTTCATTCCTAGTACCGCTCTAACACCAACTTTTGATATGACATCCTAATGACGAGGAAATGACAACAACTTGATCTAAGAGCAGGTTGTCCTATCTAACACCTAATGGTAAGATGAAATCAGAAGACATGTCATCTTTTGAGTTGTGCAAAAACCAAGACCTCTAACTACAGAAGACTGAATTTGACAACCATGACTGTGCAGAACTTATACTGGGATCTATAAGAAAGACCCTAGCCTAAGCTTTGGCCTAGGATTTTCACAATAACCAAGATCTCTAATTCCAGAGGTCCGAATTTGACAACTGCGACAGAGCAGATCTTCTAGAAACACAATGAAAGACTCTGTCCTAGGCTCATTCTAGGATCTGTGCAAAAACCAAGACCACCAATTACAAAAGACTGATTACAACAGTGATAGAACAGAACTGCTAGATCTGTAAAGAAAGACGCTATCCTAGGCTTTATCCTATGACTTGTGCAATTTTACCAAGATCTCTAATTAGAGATCTGGTAAGTATCAGCCACAACTGAGCGGAAAATTTCCTGGCACCAAAAAAATTTCCTTGAGGTGTGAAAAGGAGCAAAGGAGCATCTAGTTATTCCCATGACAGTATGATTCAAGGACAGAGAAACCCTGTATCTTTTAGACCAAGAGACGTTCCTTTCTAATTTTCCCAATATCTACTATGCCTATACAAAACCAAACAAAAACAAGCAAAAAAAACCTTTGCCACACTAGTCCTTCTTCCTTCCTTCCTTCCTTCCTTCCTTCCTTCCTTCCTTCCTTCCTTCCTTCC
>PVKC010025438.1:0-16486 GCA_004027635.1 Crocidura indochinensis
GTACCTGAACAAGGCCTAGGAGGAAAATTATGCAGATTCTAGCCAATCCTCCAAAGCAAAGAAGTCTATCACTTTCTTTTATAGTTAAACAATTAGAAGATCCAGCCCCTATCCTGCTTGTGAACATAGTGTTGACAAGAGATTCTTTCTTCTGGAATGCTTTTCTACAGCTAACAAAACCTTAATTGATCTCATTCAGTAGTAACATTATTTTTTGATATTCTGAAATTTTGGAATTTGAAAATTAATGAGGTACATATTAGAGTGGTTGCAAATTACAACATTATAATTTAATCAAAAACCAAATTATAGTTGATAAAACTTTGCAGCAAATTCTTTAAAAGCCATGACATATTTCAGCTTTCAAAAGAACCAAGAGAGCATTTGCTGCTGCTGCTGTTTTAAGTTACTTTTCCTCTAGACTTCTACAATTATCATCTTGTATCCTTAGGACATGATAGTCGTGCATGGATGACAGTTCTTATTTAAAAATGGTTCATAGCCTCCAGCTTCATTTTATATATCATAGCCTCATAAACACAAGGCTAAAGGATGATTTTTATCAGAAAAATATTCACTGAGATCCATCTTTGATCCATAAACATCAAATTATTTCATTAAAAAGAATATCTCACAAAATAGTCATGGAGTAGCTTTGATTGTAACTTGTGGAAGTATGGAGAAATAATTGAATAATCATCACTGGGCATATTTTAACTGTTGATTTATTTCACAGAGCAGTAAATATGGAATGAGCTTAACTGTGTCTCTACTCATACCCAGCCATACTCCTCTCTTTCTAGCTATATGAATACCTCATGGGACACTAAAATTCATGGACTTTCTAAATGCTATCTGAAACGAAATGACTACTTTGCATTGAAAAAATACAAGCTATGCATGCAAATTTAAGCCATGCTTTTAAAAGTGTAGAAATGCTTACCCAAGAACTAGTCCTTATTTCTCTTTATACCACTTGGAAACGAAGTACTAAGAAGAACCCTGAAAACCACTTCTTAAAGATAGCACATTGAAATACTGAATTATATTATGGAGCAAAACTCCCTCTATTGCCTACACCATTAAGAAAGAATCTTACTGGACACCAATCTTACTGATACCAATCTAACTGGACACATCATAATTTTTGAGATGCTTTGTTATGGGAACTTTATCTTAACCAATCTTATGAAAAAGAGCTTTATGCATAAAGCTTAATTGATGAGTTGGAGAAAGAAAGGAAAAGAGGAAAACTATAGCTCAGCATTTTTAGAAACATAGTTTAAAAATCTATTATATTTTTTGTGAGGAACTTATTAAGTAGTGCTTGGGGACCTTTAGGTCTATATTCAGTGGCGCTCAGGGGCCTGCATGCAAGGCAGACACCTTAATCATTGTACCATTTCTCTGGCCCCAAAACCACATGTTTTAACAAAGACATTTCACCATAGGAAAAATTTGTGTCCTAATAAGATTAGTCATAGACTGTGTTCAATATCCTGAAAGTCCACAGGAGTCTACTTATATCCAAAAGAAATTCAGTAATAAAAGAGTGAGATGCCACATATCATAATTCATTATTATGGGTAATTTGAGAAAGTATTTTCTCAAAATAAAGTAGGAAGGGGTAATATTTGAATAACGCCATTTTGTTGTCTGATCAATTATATATATTTTCTTGTTCTTACTTAAAGTCAAGAGGATAGAAATTGTTCTAACTTCTTTCACAGACCACAAGGCATTGAAATTAGATGTGAACTACAAAGAAACACAAAAGAAAAACTTTAACACCTGGAAACATAATGCAATATAATACATCTATATTTTTATGGGAAGAGAATATACTGCATTCTTTCACTACCCATAGTTTTATAGCCTGCACACTAGATATAAGGAAGTCAGTTCCTGCCTGAACTTAAATTTTCTATGGCTACGGAAGTGATCGCAGAGCAAGTAAGACACTTGCCTTGCACATGGCTGATCTAGTTTTAATCCCAAGTTTTATAGATGGTTCTGTGGAGCCCTGGCAGGAGTGATATCTGAGTGCAGAGCCAGGAGTAAGCCTGAAGCACTATTAGGTAGCCTCTAAAGCAAACAAAAACAATACACAATAAATTATTCATAGCTGAAATAGTAAAACAACATCTTGCTTGGATGACAAGCAAGATGGTATGTCATAAAGCCATTCACTAACTTCTGTTCTTTTCTTATGACTAAGATAACAAACAGGATTAGCTAGGAAGCCAATTCATCTACAGTCTTAAAGGTCATTTGCCAAGAAACTCAGAGAATGGTATAGATTGTGAACTACATTTTTTTTTGTAAATTCTTATTAGAATCATTATCTAATTCAGTGTTCCTCAACTGTTTTTCCTTCTATGGCCTCAATTACACTGTTGTTACCTTCTTATGACACTTCCTGTCTTACTGATTGTCAATTTAATTTCATGCTGTGACTCTTGAACTATAAAAAATTTTCGGTGTAGCCCCCATTGAAATGTCCTGAGGCCCAAACAAGGCCCATCTGGTTACTTCTTACTGCTCCAACAAAGAAATAAAAAACATTTATAAAAGTTGGATTATCTTGGGCCTGAGCAGTGGCACAGAGCAAGAAGGTGTCTGCCTTACTGGTGCTAGCCTAGGTTGGACCACAGTTCAGTCCCCCGGCATTCCATATGGTCCCCCAAGCCAGGAGCAATTTCTGAGTGCATAGTCAGGAGTTACCCCTGAGTATCATAGGGTGTGACCCCCCCAAAAAAACAAACAATAAATAAAATTGTATTATCTGGCCCTTATTACCAAGGTCTCATTTGTTTAAATGAATGCAATAATCTCTATCTCTTGGAAAAATTATTCAAATAACTTAAAATAATATCTTTATTTAAACACCATGATTACAACCATAATTGTAGTTGGGTTTCAGTCATAAAAAAGAACACCCCCTTCTCCAGTGCAACATTCCCATCACTGATGCCACTGTCTCCCTCCCTGCTCCTCCTATATTTGAGACAGGCTTTTTTCTTCCCTCATTCATTGACACTGTTAAGATAGTTCTCAGTGTAGTTATTTTTCTAACTGCACTCACCACTCTCTGTGGTGAGCTTAATATCATGAGCTGGTCCTTCTCACCCTCATCTTTGGGAATTATTTCAAAATAATATATTTTTATATTTTACTTTTTTAAAACCCAGAGATGAGTGAGACTATTCTGTGTCTCTTTCTCTTTCTGACTTATTTCACTCAGCATAATAGATTCCATGTACAACCATGTATAGAAAATTTCATGAATTCATCTCTCCTGATGGCTGCATTATATTTTGTTGCATATATGTACCACAGTTTCTTTAGCCACTCATCTGTTGAAGGGCATCTTGATTGTTTCCAGATTCTAGCTATTATAAGTAGTGCTGCAATTAATATAGGTGTGAGGAAGGAATCTTTGTATTATGTTTTTGTGTATTGCGTTTGTGTTCCTAGGGCATATACCTAGGAATGCTATAGCTGGATCTGCTATAGCTGGATCATACGGGAGTTTAATTTCCAGTATATTCAAATAATTTGTGCAATGGATTTGGAGATATTATAAAAGACAGTTATCTACTTGTAGAAATGAAAGGGGACACATTTATATCCTGGACATTAAAATTGTTCAGAGCTGGCTTACCCCCAAAATGTTCCCTGGGGCATATTTATTATCTTCAACTTAAGTACTTAAGAAATAACAATTCTAATAAGAAACCCGTAACATTATTGAAAATAAATGAATTCCCTGGGTAAAAATGTGATTGATTTATAACAAGAGGTATAAGGTATTTTTGTCATTAAAATTAGGGAATTTAAGTTCACCTTAAATTCACCTTAAAGTTCACCCGTGCAAGCAAACTTCATTACACATATATAGCACACACACATATTTATATAAGATCGCAATCTGTTTTTATCTTCTCACTTCTCCTTTGTCTTAAAATGTATAAAAGTTTGTTGGTCACAACTGTGAATCATAGATCTTGGAACCCCAATAATATATTTTCACCTCTATCTGCCTTCCTGTAGAGAACAGCTTTGATTCCTTTTGTCAATGCCCAATGACCATGGCTTATACAAGGATATTACTAGGATCCATAAAAAATAAAGTGGTTTTTTTAAAACATCGTGTTACATAAAATGCAACTTAGTATTAATTGTAGAGGCCTATAAATTTCTTTTAAAAAGACATTTTTCATATATATGAAATAGTTATTACTTAATCTTTTAAGCTACACAAATGTCTAAGTGACAGCAAATATACATTGTTTTGAGGCAAAGTGATTAAGTTATAATTTATTTTATTATTTTTAAAACTTTATTTATTGATGGATTGATTGGTTCTTGGTCCACAGCCAGTGACACTCAGGGGTTACTCCTGGCCCTCCACTCAGAAATCACCTGAAGCAGACTGGGGGACCATATGGGATGCCAGAAATTGAACCAGGCCCCTCCCGGATGGGCCACATGTAATACAAACACCCTACCACTGTGCTATCTCTCTGGTCCCGTGCTTATAATTTTAAATGTAATAAAGTATAATTAAAATGGTTTCTTCTGAACTAAGATTACTATTATATTTATGTGCACTTTATAATTTTAATTTCTTAAATATTTCTTACAATATGACATTATTAAAATAGAACTAGTGTCTATTTTTCATTTCCATTTTTAAGAGTCAACATAGATCTTTTTTGTATATATTAGGTACAATCATATTTAATGTCCTCTTTAATTTTCCTGAGACTAGAATTATTTCATGTGTTAAAATCTGTATAAATATATCTGTGATGTAAAAAGGTATAATAAAATATTTTTATTAAATAAAGGAAAATAACTTTATGTATCATCATCAAAATAACATCCAGATTGGGGCAATTCTGCCTTATATGAGAACTGGCCACTTTAGAGTTGAATATCGCCACACCCTATTTCCTTCTTTGCTTTCTGGTTTACCCTGGAAGAAGAAACCAACAAAGGAAAGGTTTCGTAAAAGTAAACTTGAGTTTAAGATGGACCAGGATCTTGTTAGAGAAATTTTAATGTTTTAGCAAAGCTAAAGTTCCCAGAGCTTTGTACAGAGTCTTTTAATAATGTATTGATCAATAAAAATTAAAGAAATAAAGAAGAAAATTAAAGTATAGGAGATTATCGCCTAAGAAAAACTTAACCCCAAAGTCAGGATGGCTCCTGGGCAAAACACTTTGTCTCTTAACTATAAAGAAAATACTATAGAATAGATTAGAGGGCATACAAAAGTGAGCCCAGGAAAGAATAGAATAAAGTAGGTTAGAGTCTTCTAGATATGAGGGAGGTAAAGGCAAAAATAGAATAAGAAACTGTCACAACTTTATACTTCAAATTTGCTCATTGATTGGCTCCAGGTTCTGCTCTTAGTATATCCACTTAATTTTAATGAGAGTACTAACATTTTATTGCATTTTTTTACCATTTTATTTAAGCACCATGATTACAAAGATGTTCATAATTGGGTTTCAGTCTAAACAATGCACACCACCCTTCCCATAAATATTTCCAGTCATCAATGTCCCCAGTTTCCTCTATTCAACCTCTGGACAGGTATTTAACTCCTCACTCTTATCCCCTTTTTTCTTTTAGACACGATTTTAAACTATTGTTGATAAAAGGGTACCATGCATATCATTTTATCTCCATTTAATACCAGGTCTAGAGTGATTAATTTCAAATATTATTGTCATAATGGTCCCTCTCTATCCTAACTAAGCTGTTGCACTACTTGTGGTGAACTTCCTACCAAGTCCCGGTCCTCCTGGCCCTCCTTTGTTTTATCTCTGATATGATTACCATATTATTTCCATAATATTACCATAATATTATATCATATTATTTCTTATTTTTACTATGTCACATAATAAAAAGTGAGATTATTCTATGTTTATCCCTCTTTCTGACTCATTTCACTCTGCATAATAGTTTCAGTATCCATCATGTATATGCAAATTTCATGACTTCATTTTTCATAACAGTTGGAGAGTAATCCATTCTATAAGCGTATAACAGTTTCTTTAAGCACTCATCTTTTTTGGGGCACTTGGGTTATTTCCAGATTCTGACTATTGTAAATATGGCTGCAATCAACATAGGAGTGCAGAGGCCTTTTCTGTATTGTGTTTTTGTATCTTAAAGGTATATCCCTCGGAATGGTATTGCTGGATCATATGAGAGCTCATTTTTTTATTTTAGGAATAGCCACATTGTTTTCCAAAAAGGCTGGTCTAGTCAGCATTTCCACCAGCAGTAAATGTGAGTCCCTTTCTCCCCATTCTGTGCCAGTACTGCTTGTTCTTGTTCTTTGTCATGTGTGCCAGTTTCTGTGGTGTGAGATGATAACTCATTGTTGTTTTGATTTGCATCTCCTTGATGATTAGTGATGTAGAGCTTTTTCATATGCCTTTTGGTCATCTATACTTATTTTAGGAAATGCCTGGCAACTTATTTTTCCCATTTATGAACGTGGTTCGATGGTTTTTTTTTCCTTTGCTGTGTTCTACCAGTGCCTTATATATCTTAGATATTAACTTTTATCAGCTGAGTGCTGGTAAATAGTTTCCCTTATTCGGTGGGTAGTCTTTTAATTCTAGTTACTGTTTCCTACGAAATGCAGAAGCTTCTTAGTTTAATAGAGTCCCATTTAATATTCTCATGTCTCTGTCAACTTAAATAATAACACATATTTGAATAGTAAGGCTGGACAACAATATCGTGTGGAATAAATGGACAGCAGTGTGTTCACTTTTAGCTACCTAGGAGACCCTCAAGAATGAAAAGTTCTTACATGTCTGTCTACTTATGTGTTTGTTAGTCTCATTCTCTATAACAGACTCTTTTTGGGTGGAGGTCTGAGAGTCAATTCAAATGGCATTAGACATCAGAGAGAGAGAAGAAATACTAATTTTAAAAAGTAATGTAAGAAATGTTAATAAATTATGTACTAATTTAAATTTGAAACAGTTAAATGTCTATAATTCATCTTTTTAAAAACCAGTTTTCAGGTGTGAAGCAGCATTCCACCCCCCTGGAAGTGTCAGCATGTGCTGTATGCCCTGCAGCCCAAGCAAGACCCAGTGAAACTTGCACACAGAGAAAAGCATAGTTGCTCTGCTCCATGGATGCACACATGTCTTCTAGTCAATGAATTATAGCACAACACATAGAAAACACAACAATGCACAGGACACAATGTGAAAACAATGCAGAACATCACCATGATTAGATAATGAAAATGGTAGTTTTGAAGATCCAAAAAGTACACCCACCAATAGAGCTTCTTCAATAAGGATTTTAGAGATGTTAAAAAAACTGTTCAAAAACCTCAAAGAAATCATGGAATGAACCAAATAAACCACAAATAGAAATCAAGAGGTTATGAAAGTAGAAATACAAAAACTTCAAACTGAAATTACAGGACTGAAAAACATGGTAGGCAAGATGAAAAACTAATTGGAAAGTCTTAACAGCAGAGCCACAGCTGCAGAGGACAGAATCAGAGAGATGGAAAATGAGCTGTATATTGACTCCATACAACAGAACAGGTTGGAAAAGAGCCTCAAAGAAACTGAACAGATGACAATAAACTCTGGGATAAACAACATAAGAATCATTAGAGGCCCAGAAACCCAGGAAGAAAAGCCTCATGAAGAATTGTCTGTCAAGGACATCTCTGTAGAGAAATTTCCAGTGCTAAAGAGTGCATGTAACTACATTCTGGATGCCCAAAGAATAACAGATAAAAGAGATCCAAAGAAAAGCACCCCAAGACACATCCTAGTCACAATGATGAAAACCACAGATAGGTAGAGAATACTAAAAGCATAAAGGGGAAATTACATAAAAATAAGCATCCTTAACATTTACAATAGATTTATCACAAGCAACCCTCAAGGCCCAAAATGGTGGGATATAGTGACAAAATTCAATTAAATGAATGCTTCTCCAAGAATACTTTACCCAGTCACACTTTCATTCAGATTTGAAGGAAGAATATACAGCTTCATATAAAAACCTGACAGTTCTGAAACTTACAGACATGAAACCAACCTAAGAAAAAGAGCTGGAGGGTCTACTTTAAGGCAAGTCAGATCCAATAAACACACCAAACACCTGCAAAAAGATTACAATAAATTCCATGACAATCATCTCACATCATGTTAATGTTAATAGACTAAATGCCCCACTTAAGAGATACAGAGTGGCCAAATGAATCAAAATGTTGAATCCAATGTATGTCACCTGCAAGAAACATCTAAATACAAAAAAAATTTTAAAAAAAGAAACATCTAAATAGTCAGAACAAATATCGACTCAAAATAAAAGGTTGGAGGAAATTAGTCAAGAAAACAATTCCCTTAAAAAGGCTGAGGTGGCCATACTAAAATCAGAAAATACAGAATTTAGGCTTAGATCAGCATCATAATTGGAGGGAGAAAAATGAATGATACCAAGACCCATTAGTGGAAACGAAAAAAAAATGATCAGTCTTGAATTCAAAATCCAAAGTCAATGACAACAGAAATGATACCCAATCTATATCAAGCTGTACATGGGGAGAACAGTTGCACTAACATTACAGGGAGTAGAGGAGGGGAAGTGAGATGCATGCTGGAAACAGGGTGGAGGGAAGACAACACTGGTGGTGGGAATGCCCCTCATTCATTACTATTATGTGCCTTAAATATTACTGTGAAAGATTTGTAATTCATTTTACCCACAATTAAAGAGGGTATAAAATACAAATATGGGCATTTTTTATTAATCAAGAGACGTACATAAAAAAGAAATCTCAATTATAAACATATATGCACCCAAAGATAGGTGAGCAAAATACCTAAAAGAATTACTGATACTCTTGAAAAAAGACATCAATGGCAACACAATATTAGTGGAAGACTTCAAAACTGCCTTTTTACTACATGATAGGCCAACCAGGCTAAAATTTAACAAAGATATACACGATCTGAAGGAAGAAATAGAAGACAGTGGCTTGGTAGATATATAGAGAGTTCCTCCTCCCAGAAAGCTGCAGGTGCTTCTCCAATTCTTCTCAATTGGACAGTCTCCAAGATAGAGCATATGCTGGCCATAAAATGTATAACCACAAAACCAAGAGTATAGAAATTATATCTGCTATCTTCTCAGACCATGATTCACTGAGAATAGAAGTGATTTACAAAGAGACACAGAGAAATAACTTTAACACCTGGAAATGAAATAATTCAAAATTAGCTGAAAGTAGACAGGTAGGGGAAAGAATAAAAATTAGAGCAGAAATTAGTGAACTGGACACCCTCAATATATTTAAAATAGCAATAAAAGCAAGACATAGTTCTTTGAAAAAAATAAAGAAGATTGATAAGCCATTAGCAACACTCACAAAGAAGAGAGTGCAACTTAATAAGCAGAATCAGAAATTAATAGGGGGATGTCACTACAGAAATTCAAAGTTCATAGATTATTTTGAGAATAATTATTCTACAAAACAGGAGAACCTAAAACAAATAAATAAATTTTTTGAACTCCAACAATCTTCCAAGTTTAAACCAATTAGATTTGGAATACATGAACAGATCTTTCACTACTGAGGAAATTGAAAGAGTAATCAAAACACTTCCCCAAAACAAAAGCCCAGGTTCAGAAGGATTCATGATTGAATTCTTTTAAGACTTTAAAGAGGACTGCCAGTCCTCTTCCAGGAAATTGAAGAAACAGAAACATTACTAGTTTATCTGAAGCTAATAACACATTGATACCAAAAGCAAATACACACACCACATAAAAGGGAACTACAGACCCATTCCTTGTCAATCACAAAAGCACAATACAAAAATGTTCACTGCACTCCTACATTTATTGCAGCAATATTTATGATAGTCAGACTCTGGAAACAACCCAGATGCCTGACAACAGATGAGTGAGTAAAGAAACTGTGGTATGGGGCCGGAGTGATAGCACCGTGGTTTGTTCCCTGGTATCCCATATGATCCTCCAAGCCAGGAGCAATTTCTGAGCGAATACCCAGGAGGAACCCCTGACTGTCACCGGATGTGGCTCAAAAACCAAAACAACAACAAACCATCACTGCTAAAAGGTAAGAAAGGTATGCAAAGCACAACAATGCAAACCACAGAGTCAAAAAGTGAAAAAGAGAGAGAGAGAGAGAAAGAGAGTAGCAAAATGTCTGTCCTAGATAAAGGTTGGGGTGGGGGACTGGGAGATGGTAGGTTAAAGGGAGACATAGATGGGAAGGGTGTAAGGGTAAAGGTGGATGTATTCTCTATGATTGAAACTGAACAATGAATGATTTTGTAACCATAGTGCTTAAATAAAGCAGTTAATTAAAAAAAGCTCGTTTCCATGCATTTCTTAAGCCACATTACACTTACAAATGTCATTGAAAATGAAACACACTTATATACACATAACTATTTATTGAAGTTCTGATATGACGGTTTTTGGGATACAAAAAAAAAACAGTAAATTTTGAAAATCAGTAATTACAAGTGTTATCAACCCAAAATTACACAATGAGTTTTCTCTTAAAGAATATACCCACATATATAAATAAGATTTTTCAAAACAGATGATTCTTAACTGGAGTCTACATTTAGTAACTCTTCAGCAAAAGAGCTTAAACGGCTTCTGTAATAGGTGGGAAAGACACAGAGCATGACTCGTGAGTTCCATCTGACTCTAAGATAAAGACAAAAGAAATGATATCATCTATTTCTCCCTTCTTATATCTGCATAATGTCTCCTAACAGAAGGAATCTTTACTTAAAAGAACTATATGGGCAAGAAAGAATCCTCAATATGGATGAAGAGACACAGAATTTTTTTTAGGTATGTTTGCCATCTTATTGCATTTAAAATAGCTACAAAATACCAGTTGTTCATCCTGTTATAACAGATGGAAGGAACCTGGCACCTCGTCCTTAACATTTTTCGAAGGGACTGAAAATGTGTCATAATTTTTATTTCATAAGAGAAAAAGGATTCAAAAGAAATAACCCCCCCAAATCTCTTTCCTTGAACCAATATAATAACCTTAAAAAATAGTTGGTGTGGGGTTGGAGAGATAGCATAGCTTTAGGGTGTTTGCTTTGCATGAGGCCAATCTAGGAGGAACCTGGTTCAGTTCTGGCATTCCATATGGGCCCCCAGCTGCTGGGGGCGATTTCTGAGTGCAGAGCCAGGAATGACCCCTGAGCACCACTGGGTGTGACCCCCAAACCATTCAATCAATCAATAAAATAAAGTTCAAAATATTAAAAAAATTGACGCAAAGAACTGTACATTGTGATATTGTATGTGTGAGTTGTCAGTGAAGTAGCCTAAGTACCATAGGAGGCTTTGGAGCACTTTTAGTATGTGTGAGGGCATCTGTAGCACTACATTTTTCTTGTTGTCGACTTAAATGTATTAAATTTCAATAGCCACATATTGGTAAAGGCTACCTTACTAGGAAATACGTTTATAGAGGCCAGAGAATTTCCATATCATCTGCAGAGAGAGAGGAGAGGTTTAATTTAATAGAATAAATAATTCCCAGATAATTTTGCCTGATTGTCTTGTTGTCTCAATCAGAGATCTATGAATCTTTGACATTCCTCAAGAATAGAAAAGCTGAAAACTACTGATCTACCTTCTTGCAACTGGTGATTTGTAGACCAGTATGCATAAAAGTAGATGCTGGTTCACAGGTAAAAGAAAGGTCAAAAATCTTTATTTAACAAGTGTTAACTTGTCCTATACTTCAAAATATCTGTAGAATAGAAAACTTTCTAGATCTGCTTGCCCAACTTTGTTCTGTTACACATTTATGGAATTTTTCTGCATGGAAGTTGCCTTTTGGTCAATTTGCCTCTACTTTCAGTCCTACTGAACGAGAACCTAATTGTTGCTCATTTTCTGCCTCCCTCCCCTCCAATCCAACCCCTAGCACTCTGGAAGGCTTCTCACCACAGTGAGGTCTATTCATACTTTGGCCAATTAGTAAGATAAAACACAGTGAGAAAAGTTCAACTTGTCTCATCAGAGACATGGATATAAAATGAAATCTATGAGATTCTTCTATTTTGCATGCAAATGGGACTCAGTAATGCAGTCTGACTTACTGTACTATAGATGGATCAGTGTACCATAATGGACTCATATAAATTAGGTGAGAAAAAAAAAAAGCTCCATGGAAGCCAGACAAACCAGCAGTGGAAAAAGTATGAGAAAAGCACAGACATGCAGAAGGAAGGACATAATTACTTCTCTGATCCTGCCAGTCAAGATTCGTTCCAAAATCTCTTTCCAGTGTGGCCACGATGATTTTAGGTGTTCCTGAGACTTGTAATTCTAATACCTCTCATTCTCTCCCTACCCTTTATTGTTCTAAGCTTGAACCAGATCAAGACTCACTTCATTACCTATTTAGATTTAAAACATGCACGAATAATCAAAGCATCCCTCCATGGGGGTCGGGGGGGATTAGACTCCAAGGGCTTAAAAATAGATGAACTGAGGATCAGTCATATATAAACAAGATTTATGATTTTAGTTTAGCTTTTATTTTATTTTGGGGTCACACTTGGGTTATTCTTTGCTCTGTTCTAAGAAATCGCTCCTGCAGGCTCAGGAAACCATATGGGATGCCGGCGATAGAATCTGGGTAGCTCTCATTTTTGACCACGTGAAAACAAACTCCCTACCCACTGTGCTATCGCTCAGATTTATGATTTTTGAGGGGTCACACCCAAAGGATTCAGGGGTTACTCCTGGCTCTATGCTCAGAAATCATTCCCGGCAGGCTCAGGGGACCATATGGGATGCCGGGATTTGAACCACCATCCTTCTGTATGAAAGGCAAATGGCTTACCTCTGTACTATCTCTCTGGCCTCTGAGAAGGGCTTTAAAAAAACATTTTTTGCTTGTTTTCGTATCAGATCCAGTAGTATTCAGTGTTTGCTTCTAGCTCTACACTCAAGAATTACAACAAGCAGTGCTTGTGGACTATATAGGATGCTGGAAAAACCTATACAAAACCTAGGTTGGCTACATACAAGGCAAGAGCCCTATCAACTATTAATAGATCTGGCCTTTCCTCCCTCCCTTCCTTCTTTCCTTTTTTTTTTTAAAGATACTTTTGACACTATGGTTTCTTAACCCTATCTTTAAAGTTCATGAGCTTGGATGAAAAAATGATTTAATCTTTATAAACCACACTGGAAACTTATTATTTCCTTAAACTATGTGATGACAGAAAATGAGATTAGCAAAACATATGACTCTCAGTCATGGGATGAATAGATCGTGTCATATCACAGGAGTGATGCTTTATTGATATATTATTTATTATCACCATTGTTAAGTATTAAAATAGTTACCTATCATTAGGTAGATACCTTATTAATTAAATATGTTACTAAAGCACATAGCATGTTTTAAATATCTAATAATTTCAGTTCAAAAATATTTAAATCATTCTGATACAGGTTCCCCCAGATTGCCACATGAGGTTGCAAAGATTAAAACTCATTATTTGATATTAATTCTTAGTGTTTTTTTTCTCCATAATTTTGCTATAATAGTATCCTATTCTATGAAAAATATTTCTGGTCTTTTAAACCTCATGTTTTGACCTAATAGCTACTTGCTTGGGATCTTCTTTGTTGTTGAAAAATATACCCTTTAAGGAAGCTTTGTAGAAAATAAGCTTGATGACCCCTTCGTGGTTGTTGCCAGGCAGTTATTTCCTCAGTGTTTTGAAAATTGCCTACATTTAACATATTCTGTTTGGGTCTGGTGTGTCTCTGTCTACCACGATACAATGTTCCTCCCCAATAAACACTCTCCTATTTTTCATTTCCTAACTATCGGCATCTGACATTGTAATTGTCAGATTGCTGACATTCAAAAGATATCAAAAGAATAAGGGGAGGACTATTGCCCTTGGGATAATAGAGAAAGGAAGAATTCTAAACAGGGTCCAACAACAGAGTGACAGTCATGTGACAGAATCCACTTGCTTTCAAAGACAGAGAGGATAAATTTCCTAGCAATGTTGCCTTCTTTAAAGTAACATTGCTGATTCATTACAAATAAAACCCCCAAAGAATAAAAGCAGTTCGTCCTTCTCGCTATAAGCAGAGCTAACACTGACATAACTGGCGGACAAAAGTCTGTTTCAATAACCATGACATTTGTTCTCATCAGGCTCGCCATTCTTCGGAAAAGCTTGAGTGAAGACCCTTGAGACTCTTTTGACATCGTAATGTGATTGAGGTTAGTCTCTGCAATGTGGAATCTAAGCCTGTCCTTGGAAGAGTACAAATTTATTTCCACTTTCTCCTTTTAAAACCTTGCTGGTGGGACTTATTTCAGCAGAACTGTTCGAGAGGACAAGTGTGAAAAGAAGCTTCAATGATGGATTTGACACTTGTTACAGAGAACTCTTTGAGCGCTTCAGAGGTGCCAGGACAAAGACTAGAACATAAAATTAAAAGTAGAGTTACTGCTCTTCAGGCATTTCTAGAGTTGTAATTTCTTAACCAGGGTACTTTAGTTGGAGAGACATAAAGGAACACAATGGTGGGAAATGCCTTAATTTGAGTTATTGGAAAAGGGCCCTAGACAAATGTTTGGGTGTAGTCTTTTTTTTTCAGAGGTGATCTAAGGAAGTTTGGAGAGTGTGGGAGGAAGTTAGACAGGAAGGAGAAATATAGATATATAGAAATATAGATCTGCAACTCCATGCTTGCAAGTAGCCTGTGTTACGCTGACAGCAATTGCGGTTTTCATGACACCAGTCAAAACAGGTCACAAACACAGGATTAAGAACAGATAAAACTGCATAGTATTGTGTAGGCACACCACTGTTTCTTTTCCTACTACTTATCTGTCCTCAAGCAAACAACTTGAATTGTTTCTAGATCCAGCTATTGTGAATAGTGCTGCAATGAACACAGATGTTTTTTCTGCATTCTGTTTTGGGGCTCCTAATTCATGGTATTTAAATAAAATAAAGGAAAATAAAAGAAACAACTAAAAATATGAGCATGGGATTAGAGAACTCACAATATAATGAATGTCTGCCATTTAAGTTCAATATTTATTACTTAGAAGTACAAATCATCAGAAGTAGGACATTGTTTGGCAAAATGCCTATCTTAATCTAGAAATGCTAAACTTTTACACAACTGAAGGCCTTAGCATATGGAGAAAACATCCTTATGATGACTGATAACATCTCAGAGGGATGTTATCAAAGGGAGTTCCTTCTGTGATCAAGAACAGAGATAAGGCATTTATAAGGATTCCCATGCAGGATACCTCAAACCCCTCAAATCAGTAGTGTTCTACCTTGGTGTCCTGTTTTGTATTCAAACTCTGATTTTCAATTCTTTTTTTTTTTGGTGGGGGGGCACACCCGGCAGTGCTCAGGGGTTACTCCTGGCTATCTGCTCAGAAATCGCTCCTGGCAGGCACGGAGGACCATATGGGACACCTGGATTCGAACCAACCACCTTAGGTTCTGGATCGGCGGCTTGCAAGGCAAACACCGCTGTACTATCTCCTTCGGGCCCTGGTGTCGTGTTTTGGATGTGTAAGGTTTTGCAATTTACCCTTTTTGCCTTCTCCTCAATCTATCTTTCTTAACATTTTGTTCCCAACAGAGTTCAGTCCTAAAGGGTCTATTTGGGAGGTTATTTAAAAATATTTGAGATATTTCTATCTGAGAGGAAATAATTTATGGAGCAACTCCCATCTTCCAGGGATCTGAAATTGTCCTTGGTATATTAATGCCCTGATGTATGCAGCTTGAAGTGTGTGACCTAAGTTTCTAAAACCAGGGAAAGACCTCAGAGGGAATCTGGATATTTGCAAATAAGACAATAGTAGACATTAAGCAGCAAAACCACAGTCTGCTTCAGACCATTGTGTACCTGTGAGTAAGATTTTTGTAGAGGTCAGGAGACCTGAGAGTCAGTAAATTTTATTTTGACCTTGATTCTACAATCATTAGGTGCCTTATTATATGCAACATGAAATTATTATTTCAAAACAATTAAAGGTTTTTTTTTTTTTTTTGGTCACACCTGATGTTGGTGCTCAGGAGTTACCCTGGCTTTGTGCTCAGAAATCACTCCTAGCAGGCACTGGGGACCATATGGGATGCCGGGATTTGAACCACAGTCCGTTCTGAATTGGCTGCATGAAAGGCAAATGCCCTACCGCTGTGCTATCTCTCCACCCAGTAGTTAAATTATATATTTAATATATTTTATTATGCTATATTCATATTATGTCTGCTATATTATGCATGTTGTGTATATTATATTAACATGTGATATATGGTCATGTATATACTATAGTATATTATGAAAGTAATATAATTTTTACTTACAAACTATATAAAATTATTTTTAAGGTATGCCT
>PVKC010025439.1:0-16498 GCA_004027635.1 Crocidura indochinensis
TCATAAATATTTCTCACTTCCCCATAGCTAATTATTACCTGGGTTTTTTCACCCTCCTTTTAGATAAACCCCAAAACAGAAATTCCTTCCCATCTCTGGACCTCTTAAGATGCAAATTTCAGCTAGCATCTTTTGTCCTTCTTCGACTCTGGTTTCATATGCTAATCTTAGGATTGCACCCCCTTTCCTCTCCTTCTGGCTTCTTGCCTCACCTTACATTCCAAAGTTTACCTTAAAAGCCACTCCCTGAATTTAATAAAATTGCCCTTGCTTCATTTCCCACGTGCGGTCCCACATACGACTTATGGTTCTCATTTCTACATTAATATTTTTCTGTTAGCAAATATTCCTCCGTCCCGCTCTCTCCCACGAGTTACAAGGTCTCGTGAACGAAAAATAATTTTTGTTGCAGGCATTAGCAGTCTGTAACAGTCAGTCCCACTAATCAGGTGTGGATTCACAGAAATTCCCAGCCTGACATCACAAACAGGGGACCTGGCTTTTGCAAAGGACTGGCTTCTTGTCGGTTTTCACATTATGGAGGTGTTTCTGGGCGTTCTCGCCCTAGAATGGACCTCTGGGAGAGCGAGTTTTTTTGGAGCCAATTCGTTCCACTCCCAGGAGGTCCGGATGACAGGAGAGGGAAAAAGAAAATATTCATTCTTGCAAGTGATATATATGGAGCTAGTGCATTTTCTTGTACAACACTACTGTATCTCTATAAAAATCAATGGAGCTCATCTCATTTGGAGCTTATTGTGGTATTTTGAATTATTAAATAGTTCATAATGTAGTAGACCATAATGTATAAATTTTGAAATAGTTCCTCAAAATTGTGTCTCTTATAGTATACCTACCTCAGCATCATCCATTGGTGTTTAAAAATGATTTTGACTAAGGTTGGAGAAAGTACAGTTGTCTTTCTGCTTTGCATACAGTCAATTAGATCCGTGGGGGCGCATAGGATTCCTTAAATACCAGCAGAAAGGACTCCAGAGTACAGAGTCAGGTATAATCCCTGAGCACTACTGATTGCAACAGAAAAAAAAGAAAAAAGAATTCCCACAGCAATTAAATTCAAGTAGGTAAACTTTATTTTCAACCTTCAATCTAAGAGACAATAAAATAAGGAAAAATAGGGGCAAGAGGAATAGTACAGTGATTAAATCACTTTGATTGCAGTTATAGGGTCACCCAGTAGCAATTCTGAGCACAGAGTGAGGAGCAAACCCTAAGCACAATCAGTTGTGACCCCAAAATATATTCTACCTCAAGAAAAGGACCAAATTAAAAACAGTACAGTCATTTTGTGTTTATTGACATATTTTGGGGTTGCATTCCAATATAAATCATTGTTAAATATTAAAGAGATGGATATCTAGTAGTGCAATCCCTGGAATAGTATGTATAATGGAAGAGGAAAATTAATTCATTAACAAATTTTAACATGCATTTATTATCTGCTTCTAATGTGATCAAAACTTAATATGATCTATTTCATAAAATGACCTTAGTTGAGATTTATGAGGCCTCATTATTTATTAATCATTATACTGGTTGGTTGATATTCATTATCTCTAATTAATTGCCTCATCAGCATAAGGGATATATATAAACTAATTTCTCCATTTTGAAGACAAGAGACTGTAGTTAATGTAGTAGGCTAATCAACAAAAATTGCAAAAATCTTAGCTAATGAAGCTAGTAAAATACTGTAATGCTACATTAAGACTGGCTCTTTTTGTTTGTTTTTGGTTGGGGCTCTGCCTAATTATGCTCCACGATAATTTCTGGTGGTGTTGGGTCACCAAAACCGGGTCAACTACATGCAAAACAAGTGTCCTTCCAACTGTATTATTTTTCTGGTCTATAGGACTTATTCCTATAATACTGTCTAGACTTAAAGGCACATCCTGTTTTACTATTTGACTAGATAACTTGTACTCTATTTTTTTTCTTTTCCTTGGCAAAAGACTAATGATCCTTGCTTATTTCTGCACTGACTATTGGTGCAGTTTTTCATTAATGATGTGACAACAGATACATCTCTTACTATGTTGGTGACCAGTTTCAAGAGGGCTGTCTTGCTTCTGTGGCTATGAATGTCTCTCCTAAAGCTTTTACATGGATTGATGTGACTTATTTTCCATCAAAACTTAATCTGTTTCTCAGCTATCTTACTCCCTAGAAAGTTGTTGGGGAACTGACCATTTTTTTGAATAGTCATTTTTAAACACTTTGCTTCCTTATTGAAGATGGCTATTATAATTTTTGATGACGTTGGCAAAATAAGTCCAGATTATTTCTTATCCAGAGTAAGTTCAGTGATACTAATTTAATCTGAAAATTAACTTGCCAGATGTGTTTCCAGGTTGAAAAAAAATGTTTTGCTTTTCTGCCCTTGCTAGAGCTCAAAATATCCTTCACATTAGAGCTTAGATGGAGTTTCACTGGCATAAGTATTATCAAGGCTAATTTGCTTGGATGAGAGTTGTGATTTAATATTTAATGAGAAATTTATAGTATTAATCCCCATATCAAACTAAATAAATGAACTTGATGCAACGGAGGTGTTGACTTTACGCTCATTATCTGGGTGTTGCATTTCTTGCAATGTCTTGCTGCTTTTCTCTACATAACAAACTTCAGCTATATTCAGTTCCCATTATGTAAGTCCTAAAATTTGAAGGATATGAGTTAAATTTCAACACAAATCTTGAAACCCCTGATTAGAATATACAATCAAAATTTACACATTTTTTCTTACTAACCATACACTATTTTCGAAATATTTGAGTCCACAGGACTTTGTGGAAGAATATTTTCTGTCATAATATTACTGAGATGGTCAAAGGACAACATCATTAAATTAGAACAAAGATAATAAATTTTAATAATTTAATAATTTAATGATAAATTTTAAGTTATTTGAGGATAGTTGACTCTGCTAAATAATAAAATGATTTATAAATACACAGTACATAAATATAGTGTAATTTATATTCTTTACAGGTTAATGAAATTATGTAAAACAAATTTTGTGCTTTTGAACTCCAATTTTAATATTTTTGGCCTAATGCATTAGATAAATTAATATCCTTAATTGGTTCCCTGCTATCAGTCTTGAACCATTGACAACACAATTAGTTTTATCTAATAAGACACCAAATATGCACAATATACACTGTATTTCAAAGTTAATTCATTAACAACTCAAACCTAGATATGAGATTCTTCTTCATAATATTTCCCTGCTTTCTTTAATAAATGGGATTTACTATCTCATGTTCCTTTTCACATTCATCATGTAAAAAATACATATACAATTTTGGATCATATATAGTTTCCTTTTAAGTTATACTTTATATTTAAACTATATTTATTTTCATTTCTAAAGTTAAAAAACAGGGGCCAGAGGCCGGAGAGGTGGTGTTAAAGGTCAGGTGTCTGCCTTGCAAGCACTAGCATAGGACAGACCATGGTTCCATCCCCCAGCATCCCATATGGTCCCCCCAAGACAGGAACGATTTCTGAGTGCATAGCCAGGAGTAACCCCTGAGTGTCAAACGGGTGTGGCCCAAAATCCAAAACTAAATAAACCAAAAAAATAAACAGGGGCCAGAGTGATGACCCAGCAGTAGAACATTTGCCTTGCACATGCCTTGCAGGATACCATGGTCCAATCACCCAAGCCAGGAGTGATTTCTTAGCGCATAGCCAAGAGTAACCTCTGAGCATTACCAGGTGTGGCCCCCAAAAAATCAAAAACTAAATAAATAAATTTAAGAAACAGTCAAATTTTGTGTGATATTTTGGTACTAAAATTGTTAACCAATGTTTAAAATTTATTAATGTTGATGTGAGTAAATTTTAACTATATAAACAATTAAATAACTAAAAGTAATGGAAAGTATAAAAGGTAATCCCTATGGGAGGCACAAATTGTCAAAATTAAGTTTGCTAGTTCGCAGACAAATATACAATCAACGGCAGAACCTAAATGAGAACCCTCTTACTTCTTAGCTTAGAATGAGAAAGGCAATCCAACCTTCTTTAATTAGGTCTGGAGAGGCAGTATACAGGGAAAGCTTCAGAAAATTTTGGATTCTAATCCTAAGTCCCTAATCAATATTAAGGTTGGGACTAATAACCTAGACTTCTAAAAAATAGTTCCCTTTTCTGTAAAATGGGGTTAAAGATTTCAGTTCTAACTAATCTTAGCAAAAGATTGTTAGGACAATTGATATAAATGTGTCAAAATTATGGAAGGTAAAGCTCTTTCTAAATATTAGGTGAAGAATTCTATAGAACATAATAATCCTGTTGAGATAACTGAGTTTTTTTATGTAGGAAAAAGATGTTATTCTAATTCCTTTTGCATTATTATTTCTTGTGTTTATTCCTACAAACCCATAGTTAAGATAATGTGTTTGCTTATTCTCTTTTGATAGAGTGGAGAATTCTGTGAATCTTAAAGAAAAAGAGGCACTTTGGTCTTCACTGAGATAATTGATTCAAATAAGATTGTAGGTAAAAAGGGCATGTAAAATCATTCCCTAATCAGCATCCTCTGTGATTTGAGCATAAAGTAAAGACACCTAAAATTCAAAGTGCTTTTCACACCCTCAGATACCTAGGAAAGTTTCCTGTTGTCTTCAAAGCATATCATGCAGTGGTTAGAATTTCAAGTGCTTTTCCGGAACCTCCTACCTGCAAACACTGGGCAGTCTCCTCTTGGCATAATATCAGTATAATTTGTATATGCTGATCTCCTGCTGCCTGGGGAGTGAATGATGAAATATTAATGCTGGTGACCATCCATTTTCACTACACTAAAAGCCTCTGCAATCATCCTCTTGAAAAGAGTTGCGAAGTTTGCCTGCAACTAAAATATGCTTGGGCTTCTGTGGAAAAAAATCAAATTGAGTTCAGGAAATCCGTTTTGAATCCATTTTGAATCAGCTGCTTGGAGTGGATCCTGGACGAAACTATGAAAATCTTTTCCATTATCTTCTGCTATTGTTTTCATTTCCCAGCTGAGAAGATGCTTGTTTATTTGTTTCTAGATTTTCACTAGGGTTAGAGATGTGTCCTATTTCATAGGTAAATAAATTTGTCCACTAAGTGCAGTGCAAATATTTTTATTTCTTATAACATTGTAAGATTAATTTTAAAGTATCATTGGGGGACAATAGTTGAGGACCTCTGAATTACCCTAGCAATTGTTTTTATTTAAAATTATTAGACCTGGGACTGAAGAGATAGTAAGGTACTTGCCTTGCATGCCACTGAATCAAGTTCAGTTTCCAAACCTATCTATCTTCCAAGTCCCTCCAGGTGTGATCCTTACTAACAGAGCCAGTTCTGAATATCACTGAGTATGGTTCAAAAACAGTAAATAAAAATTATAGGACCCGAGTGACAAATGTTGCATCAAATTTCAATAAGTAAACAGTAGAATATACTGTTTTGTCTTTAGTACTTTAATACCATTGCAGTCTCATGGTAAACTGGTTAATTCATGTCCTGTTATCTGTAAAAATATTGTGTTTGAAAGTCTTTACTTTTGAAATTTCACCTTCTATCTCAGGGGGCAAGTATTCAAGGAAACTATATATTATTGCTTGTCTTCCTAAAGGCTGTTAATCGGTTTATGTTTCAGGGACCAGGACTTAGACACAGGTCAGTTGGGGAGAAAATCCCAGCAAACAGGGTTAAGGTAGAAGTGATAAGAATCAAAGAGGAAGGATTAGCAAAAAACCATCAATAATGAGTAAATAATGAGTATGCTATTGACATGGTCACCACTGTGGGTCAGCATTTAGTTTCATGGTATACCTTTTGAGAAACTCTACTTCCAATGAACTAACTGCTGGATTAAGTAATCAATTGAATTCCCTTCTCCATTGTTAATCAGTGAAACATGAGTGTTAATTTCCCTCATTCTAGCTTATTTTGTATATGGAATGACACAGTCTGAATTATGGAAAAAAACTTTTCATAGGAACTGTAAAAAATAATTGATGTGATCCTTAGTCTTGTGCATGGAAACATCTCCTTAGATGTTCAGAAATTAGATGTAAATTGAAGAGCTAAAATAGTAGCCCCTACAGAATCTTCTTCAAATGGGAGATATTCAGGTGGCCCAAATAGGCAAAATAAATGAGGATAATGAAAGAAATTCATCATAATTGAAGAAACAGAAACTTTGTGGAAAGGTAGGAGGTGTAGACCTAACGCAGAATGGCTTATTTCAGAAAGTAAGGCAGAGTCAGTTTCTCTCTGTGTGTCCAATCTGACTGCTGGAAATTATACCTGGGTTGACCATGTGCAAGGCAAGCAAACTTCCAGCTATACTGTCTCTCCAGCTCTCTAGAAAAATTTCTTATTCTTCTCTGTGAAATTTCTCCTATCTTAAATTGGAAACTCCTCTTTCCAAAATCCTATCTGGCCTTCAAAGCACAATGCCTTTAGATCTTTCCTTGATGCTTTTTCAAGTGACAAATTCTATGACAAAATAAACCCCCTTTTTGCATTTTCAAATGCTATATCTCTTTTATATATTTATATTTATTTATAATATTTATTGAATCCTATTGTATGAAATTCACATATACTGCTTTGTGTTCAGGTGAACAGTATTCTATACCATTACAACCCAGTTCTGTAAAATGGTCTAGGTCATCAGATAGCTAGCTATAGACCACCAAGAGTGGCAAATTCTCAAAACTTGAAAATTCAATTACTGGGTCTCATCCCAGACCTATTTAATCAAAAACTTGATATAGAGCCAGACATTATGTTTTAACAAGGCTCTTGGGTAATTCTGAGATATATAGTATTTAGAATCAGAATATCATTATTCTCTGTTCATAATAAGCAATCAATATGTTGTTGCTGAATTGGATGACATTTAATATACACATAAGTGTTGCAAGTCAACCTCTGATGAGGTTGACTGATGGAGGGATGGAGGATGAGGTCTTTCCCCTCCAGCTCGGAGCACGCGTCTGCCACCCTGCTCAACCGGTGGTTCTGAGGTGAAGGCGACGGGAAGAAAGCCAACCGGCAGTCAAGTTTCCGAAGAAAACAGCTTTTTATTCCGTGAAGAGGCCGAAGCCCCAAAAGGCTTAGGAATAGGCCAGGAAGAAAAAGTCCCCCGACTTCCAGAGATGCTTGCTTTTATGCCCCAGAATCAGGTACCACACAATGGTGGAAGCAGAATCAGGTACCACCCTAGGGTGGGGCAGAATGCCAGGTCACACCCTAGGGTAGGGCACAATCCCAGATCAGGGTAGGTTCAGTAACATAGTAATCCATGAAATGTTTACATACACAACACATAAGGATTCTTGACATGAACACTTTTACTTGTTTGAATTAAGAGTTATTTTAAGGGGGTCGGGCGGTGGCGCTGGAGGTAAGGTGCCTGCGCTAACCTAGGACAGACCATGGTTCGATCCCCCGGTTCCCCATATGGTCCCCCGTGCGACTTCTGAGCGAATAGCAAGGAGTAACCCCTGAGCATCACCGGGTGCGACCCAAAAACCAAAAAAAAAAAAAAAAGAGTTATTTTAAAATGTAAATTTTCAAATGAAAAATACCTTTTTCCTGTTCCAAAAGATATCACCTTCATTCTCAAGGCACTTGGAAGCTCTCTGACTTACTGTCAATTTTTATGCCGAGTACTACTCTATTTTTATTGCAAATAAGTGAAGTGTGACCTATATGTGAAGCCTTTAAAAATTGTGCCACATTTTTATTTACAAAAATAAATGGGTGTATGATTATGTGGGGAAATATGGTATCCTACAGAAGCATACAAATAGGGCAGAGCATTGCTTTTGGAAGTCAAGATACCACTCCTACACAGAGAACCATAGGACTAAATGCCTGTGCAGTGTGAATGACAAAGTCTCTATGGATCAATGATGCTATACAGCTCACTGTGCCCTGACAATGACTAGGCAAGGATGTCCAGTCATGCAAGGATCAGTGCAACCATGGGAGATCAAGAAGATGAGGTGACCCGAATCTCAAGTTTAAATCACTCTTTCTTTATGGCTTTGTTTCAAGGCAATAGAACCAAAGAGCAAGAGAGTTGGTCTTTAGTCAAAAGTATGCCAGTGGGAGTAGGGGTAGGGTGAAGGATAGATAAGTCAGGAAAAGAAGCAATATGACAATGATAGTAGGAAGTGGTTCCTGTGGATGAGGACTGAGTGCTGAAAAGAGAGAGGTAAAGTGATATGCATTATACTATATCAGTAACAGTATTGTAAAAGAGGGAAAAGCTGGTGAGGCAGGCTAGAGGGCCAAAAACGGAACCTTGGTGGATGAAAGAGAGAACACGTAAATTGAATTGGTGTTGAAAAACCATATACCTGAAACTCAATCATGAATTACTTTATGACTTTATAGTTCATAGTGATTCAATGTGAAAGAAAGAAAAAAAGACCTGATTGCAAAGAAATAACTTATATTGTTAAACAATTCTTAACATCATAGACTGAATCAATATCATACTAAATATTTTATGAAACATTAATTAATAAAATATTAACATGTTTTAAATTGATCTATTTTAGTTTTGGGGTCAAACTTTGGACCTTGAGGGTGTGACCCCAAAACTAAAACAGATCAATTTGGGATGGCAATGTTTAAATCTGGGTCAGCCACATGCAAGGCAAGTCTCCTATCCACTGTAGCATCACATAGGCCCTCAAAAATAAAAAACATTAAGTATTATTCCATCCAAAGTATGTCTTCATACTCCCTTTCCTTCTATTAGTTTAAATGATTTGTGCTTTAGTTTCCTAAAATTTATTTATAAGATATTTTTATTTTTATTTTTATTTATTTTTATTATTATTTTTTTTTTGGTTTTTGGGCCACACCCGGTGATGCTCAGGGGTTACTCCTGGCTATTCGATCAGAAGTCGCTCCTGGCAGGCACGGGGGACCATATGGGGAACCAGGGGATCGAACCGCGGTCCGACCTAGGTTAGCGCAGGCACCTTACCTGCAGCGCCACCGCCCAGTCCCCAGATATTTTTATTTTTCTTTTTTTTATTGTTTTTTTTGTTTTTGTTATTTTTTAAGATTTTTATAACATGATCAGTCTTTTTTCCTGGGCCTATAATTAGGCCTTTTGGCTTCAGCCTCTTCGCGGAATAAAGAGCTGTTTTCTTCGGAAGCCTGACTGCCTGTTGGCTTTCTTCCCGCCACATTCACCTCAGAACTGCCGAATGAACAGGGTAACAGACGTGTGGTCCGAGCTGGAGGAGAAAGGCCCCATCCTCCATCCCTCTATCAGTCAACCTCTATAGTGGCTAACTTGCAACAAGACACCATGATTCTTTCCTGACTGACTTAATTTATTAATCCTTCATGGCTACCCTACCTTCTTCAGACCTGTTTGCTTGGGGTTGGAAATACAATATTTGAAGTAATCTCACAAAAAAATAGATTTTCTTTACAGTTTTTGGCCATGGCAACATATGTAGGGCAAGATTTTTGTCCTACCATCTGTCTGATGTATCTAAGGGGACTCCCTTTTATCTGTTGCTGTCTTCCACCAACAGCTATTCCATTTTCCATGTTTCTTTCTTTCTTTCTTTCTTTCTTTCTTTCTTTCTTTCTTTCTTTCTTTCTTTCTTTCTTTCTTTCTTTCTTTCTTTCTTTCTTTCTTTCTTTCTTTCTTTCTTTCTTTCTTTCTTTCTTTCTTTCTTTCTTTCTTTCTTTCTTTCTTTCTTTCAGTGTGGCACACTCAGCAATGCTTAAGGGTTACTTCTAGTTCTGTGCTTAAGAATTACTTTTGTTGATGTTTGCTGGACTATATGAGATGCTGATTATCCAACCTAGTATCCAATCTAGGTTGGCCACATGCAGGCAAGTGCCCTATTGACTATACTATTGCTCAACTCCAATTTTGATCTATCATATTAACTGGTTTATCTATTGCTCCACCTTTCTACTTCATTGAATCAAAATCTCAAGTCAGGTCTTGTCTACATAGATTCTTCCTACATTAGTTTTGACAGACTTTCTTTTCTTCTTTAAGATCTTATTTGTTTCAGATTATTAAAAATTGATGTCCCACTGAAAAGCTGTAAGGGACACCAGACTGTAGAGAAAAGGGATCAATTAAGCTCTTTCTTTCCTAGTGTTTCAGACACCTAGGTTATAGCTCTGAAGAATGAGAAATAAAAAAATATTTTTATAACATGAAAACACATTCTTCATAGCAAGTAAAATAATCTTTACTTCCAGAAGTAAATGCAGTGCAATTTAAAAGTCAATTTTTCAAAAATTGACTTCCATTAAGTCAATAATTATCAAAGTTCAGTAATATAAAAAATTGAGTGTAATGTAGGGAGAAAACTTACCAAGTGAAAGGAATTTTTTATAAGTTGCTTTAAGTTTGCTTTTATATATATAGTTGCTCATAATACATTTACAATACCCCCAATGTAAAATTTTCTTTATCATTGTCCCAGATTTTCAACTTTTCCAAAGCCTATGTCCTTGGAAGGCAAGTTATAGTATTTTATATATATTATTTTCAGATACAAGGTAATTGAATTATTTTTTAAATTCAGTAATCAAATTTGTGAAGGGGGTAAAGCAGTAACATAGTGGGTAGGGTGTATGCCTTTCATGCAGCCAACCTGGGTTCAGTCCCATAGATCCCATAATGGTCCCCAAGCCTGCCAGGAGTAATTTCTGGGCACAGAACCAAGACTAACCCTTGAGTGCTAAAGTAAATCAGCTCTTAGGATGGACTTGGATGGAGATGAAGGCCTTTGTTCATCATCCTAGGCCACGTGGCTTCAGGCCCCACTAATCGGTGGGTCTGGAGGTTCATGAGAGCATCAGGTAGAAATCTTACTTACAGGCAGGCTTCATGAGAGATAACATCTTTATTCAGCCCTAGCCATCAGATGTGGCTCCTACCATTTAAGCGTGCTAATCTTAGCTAGCCCTACATCTTCTTTCATCCATGTCACCTCTGACCTACATGCTGACCAGGATCCAAAAGAGAGGGCAAAAGGGAAAAGGCAAAAGGCCAGAAAGCGAGAGATCACAGACCTACATACCCTTTCAAGACCCCTCCCAGGAAATGGGCGGGGTTTGCAGGTAAAGTAAATGTAATATCTGTTTCCCAAAGCCCCTCCCAAGAATGGGCAGGACTCAGGTAAGTTATCTGTACCTAGGAGTGGGGCTACAGAGTGCCACTAGGTGTGGCCCAAACACTTCAAATAAAGAAAATTTGTGAAAATTAACATTTCTTGCAATGAAGTTAGTAAAGATTTGATAAGTGATTTGTTGCTAACTGATTTTCTATTTCTTGTTTTGTTTCTTAACATTAGGTGGCTTTGAATTCACTATGATGACCAACTTTTGTGATTTCACTGGAATGACAATATTGAAAATATCTGGAGTTGCTGTGTGGCCACCAAATATACAGCTATGTGGTCTAGGAATTCTTAGCTCTGTGGCTAAATATTGCAGCTTTGTAAGGTGTGGATGTCAGGTCTTCCAAAAATATGAGAAGTGTGCATTGGGGTGACTGCGAATATGTCCATCCTCACTCCAAAATAGTTGTGGAGATATCAACCCAAATACCAGGCATATTTGGAGTGTTAGACTGGTGTCTGCAGAGAGACATAGATGAGTGGTAAGCTGGGCCATTGGTCAAGTGGCAATTGTGAAAGGTGGGCACAGCTGGTATGGCTTCAGCAGTGCAGAAATTTGGTTTGCCCTCTCCTCCCAAGATTGACATTTCAGCTCTGCGGCTTGTGTACCCATTGTTTTTCACGGCTTGGTATATATCTCTTTCAAGTATAGAGTTAAGTCTATAGAGCTGGCTGAATTCAGAACTGGTGACTTTAAAGTGAAAACTTTTTAAAACTGAAAATGTGAGTGTGGGAGCCGGGAGGTGGCGCAGGAGGTAAGGTGCCTGCTGCCTTGCCTAGGATGGACCACAGTTCGATCCCCTGGTTCCCATATAGTCCCCCGTGCCTGCCAGGAGTGACTTCTGAGCGCATAGCCAGGAGTAACCCCTGAGCGTCACTGGGTGTGGCCCAAAAACCAAAAAAAAAAAAAAAAAAGAAAAGAAAAGGTGAGTGTAATAAATTAGCTTTAAGTGATGGAGCATTGCACACAGGAAATCCTGACTTAAATTCCGGAAATTATATGGCTCATGAACACCATCAGGTATAGTATTACTGATCTCCAATACTGAAGGTACCAAAGACAACCAAATTACTTGGCAGAGTTCAGAACCATCAGCCCACATAGCAAGGCTATGTATAGCCAGGCATGGCCTATAGATCCTATTGCACTTCCGAGGCGTGCTCCCCTAAAAACTAAGTCCCATAAAACAAAATTTCAGGTACACGATTATTACAATTCCTTTAAACTTCTAGCAGTAGTAGTAGTAGTAGTAGTAGTAGTAGTAGTAGTAGGAGTAGTAGTAGTAGTAGTAGTAGTAATAGGAGGAGGAGGAGGAGGAGGAGAAGGATTGGAGAACAGAGAAGTTTAGATTCCCAGAAGCATCAACTTTAATCCTGGCAATTTAATACAGTGTTTATATCAAACTGAAGAACATTGCATCAAACAATAATATTGGCCATCTGTATCCAAGAACACTCTGTTCATCACATTTGAAAGTTGTTATATCTCAGGCGGTGATCAAGGATAGCTCAAAGGAAATTTACTTTAAAAAAATCCACCCTGTATTATCCTAGATACTAGCTCAGTGTCTGATTTCCTCCCTAGCTTTCTGAGTTATACCTCACTGCTCACTTAATTTATCATTATCATCTTTATCATTTTATATGGCTCTGTTGTACTTCTTCAGAGCTCAGTTTAAATTTCTTTATTTTTTCATCTTATATAATTCTCCTGGGCAACTTTATTAGTGTTCCATGCATCCCTTATTACAACCAGTTAAATTTCAAAATGGACATCTCTTATGCAGGATTCTTCTGAAGCCTCAAATCAAATATTCCATTTGCCTGCTTTATTTTTAAGCAGGATTATTATAAGGTTGTTTTCATCATGTTTGGTGCCATTCTTTTATTTATTTAAAGTAAAATTTATTAAGCTACTATTGAATTACAATAATATAAAAATTGGGGAGTACAACTTCACCTCTCTTCTATTAGTTTTACTGCCCTCATAACCAGAATTCTAGTGACATTATAAAAAAAAATCTCACCCTGCCCATTCCTTTTGTTCACTGTCTTTTATATCTTGTATTGCTATATCTATTTTAAGCTATAGTTTCCTATATCTAAAATATATATAAGTGATATATTACTATGTCTATTTCTATTTTAAGGGTCCAAGAGTTATTCATGCTGAATTTTTGTCAAGTAATTAATTTATCAAACCTCACATTAATCTCATGATCACCACACCATAAAGTTAACAATCTTCTCTCCTTATCATCTTGCTCTCCCTTCTGGAGTTCT
This sequence comes from Crocidura indochinensis, assembly GCA_004027635.1. Lineage (NCBI taxonomy): Eukaryota > Metazoa > Chordata > Mammalia > Eulipotyphla > Soricidae > Crocidura > Crocidura indochinensis. The sequence goes on from PVKC010025439.1 coordinate 13,479, forward strand.
TTTGCATAATATAATGTATATTCCTCTAGACCATCGGTCCTCAAACTACGACCTGCAGGCCACATATTGTATTTGTTCCCATTTTGTTTCTTCATATCAAAATAAGATGTTTGCAGTGTGCATAGGAATTTGTTCGTAATTTTTGTTTTTACTATAGTCTGGCCCTCCAATGGTCTGAGGGACAGTGAACTGGACCCCTGTTTAAAAAGTTTGAGGGCCCCTGCGTCTAGACACTGTATATTTTCTGTCTTATCCATGTCTCTTATTCTACCACAGCTTCCCTTGAAAGCCATCATCATATCTAGCTTATATCATGGTAATCCCCTACAACTTGGGTTCCTTGCATCAACACTGGGCTTTCTCCTTTAAAGATTTCCTATTATTAAAAAGCATCCTATCTCAATTCATATTCTAAAAACAAGGACTAAAGTTTGCATATTTTCTTATTAATACCATTTCTACAAGTTCATTGAATTTTAATTCAAGTTATTTTTCCATGAAAATATTTCTAATTCCCTCCTGATTTTGATCTGTTCCTCTTATGTGCACTCACAGAACTATATCTTATTTATTTTCTTGTCTTTGACTCAGAAAACCCAAGAATATAATTACTTGATTAATATAGATTTCCTCATGGAAGAGAACAATGATCATGCCTATGTTTCATTCATAATTATTTCTCCAGTGCCAAGAACACAATAATTCTAAAATAACAATTTACTGGATGATTATGTAAATGTTTATCGGCAAATTAAATTGTAAGCTAGAGTTAGTAACTCTATTTAAATGTTTTTCTGATATTTCTGTCAATTCTATAGGTTGCTCTGTAACCAAGAATATATTTTGTAAACATAATCTTTTGATCCACTAACATTTATTTTGTTACATGGAAATTTAGGAGTTTTTTTTTTGTTTGTTTGTTTTGGGCCACACCCATTTGATGGTCAGGGGTTACTCCTGACTAAGTGCTCAAAAATTGCCCCTGGCTTGAGGGGGTCATATGGGACACCAGGGGATCGAACTGTGGTCCATCCTTGGCTAGCACTTGCAAGACAGAACCTTACCTCTAGTGCCACCTCTCCGGCCCCATATTTAGAAGTTTTTATTAAGAAAATTTATTGACAAAATAAATATCATCACTGGAGGTGAGGGTAAAGAAAATGAAAATTAAATAGCAATAATTACAATAACTAAATATAAATATTTAATAATTAAATAATAAATAATAATAATTTAATGACACTTTTGAAAGAGTACCCAGAAAGCAAGCTTCAGTGTTATTCATGGAAATCCAAAACTATGGGCAACTGACTATGTTTTTAATTTTTCATTTTTTTCATTTTGAGGAAAAACAACTTTTGAGTTAAGGTAGATACACATGATTCCTTGATATACGATGACAAAAACATTCATTTTTGCCAAGCTACAGTAATTTTTTCCTTTTGCTTTCATTGACCTTTCATTCATTTACAATACTGTAGAGTTTCTCGGATATAACTAAATACCTCTATAAAGTCATAGAATTCAAAATATCATTACCAAGTTTCCAGCACCTTTATTTCACCAAAAAGATCCTTAAACTCATCACTCTCCTCATTTCCCTATTGAAACTGTGGGATTCCACATGTCATAAAAAACAAGGTCAACCTTGAGAGGGTGAAACACATGTGGTTGGGGAGCTTTGAACCTTGTGATAGAGTGAGTCCACCAAAAACCGACAACTTTTATTCCCTTTAATCCACCTCCAGGTGAGGGGAGGTCCAGTAAAAGATAAAAGTACTTAAATTTAGTTAATGCAGGTGGATTTTTAAATTTCAAAAGCTTTGGGTGAAAGGTTGGAAGGAGCAAGGATGGAAGTCTTTATATAAGAATAAAATAAAATGTGACCTAAATATAACCATCATAATTTTTAATAATTTTAAGATTAGTTTTGGTCAGTATTGACAGTTATTTTAAGTTTGTTATTAATATTGCATGTAGTGAGAGTCAACAGCAGCTGATGCTGGAGATCAAAATTTCCACTCCCAGGAGAGGTTTGCATGTCCTGCCCATCCACTCGCCATCTTCAAATTTTTTACCATATAGTTCTAGGCAGATCAGCCCTAGCTTTTTTTCCTTAGAAAATGTATAGCCCCAGGGGCCCGGGAGATAGCATGGAGGTAGGGCGTTTGCCTTTCATGCAAAAGGTCATCGGTTCGAATCCCGGTGCCCCATATGATCCCCCGTGCCTGCCAGGAGCAATTTCTGAGCATGGAGCCAGGAGTAACCCCTGAGCACTGCCGGGTGTGACCCAAAAACCAAAAAAAAAAAAAAAAACAAAAACAAAACAAAGAAAATGTATAGCCCCAAACTCAGAAGAACAAACAAATAAACTAGCTTGCAATATTTCTATTATACTTAGATTATCTCACATGTCTAAATTCTAGTAGACAAGTCTCTCTTGGATCTGAGTTCAGGTTAGAATCAGGTTATAGAAATTGTCTAGCTTGTTATTTTTAACCCCATATGCCTGACTGCTGCAACTGTGATTGAATAGAACATTGGGGCCAGAGCAATATAACAGTGGGTAGAGCATTTGCCTGGCACGCAGCAGTCACAAGTTAAATCCAGTCCCGCAAACCAGTCAGGAGTGATTTCTTTTTTTTTTTTTATTAACTTTTTTTTTATTTTAATCATAGTGGTTTTCATAATATTCACAGTAATATTCCATTTACAAATAAACATTGAATCAGGGGAATTCCCATGACCAAGTTGTCCTCCCTCCACCTCCATTCCCATTCTGTCTCCCATATCCTCCACCCTCTCCCCAGGGTCTTCTGGGTTGAGTGACTCCCTCTGTTTCTGGTTTATTACTTGGTGATCTTATATCTGATTGGGCTTGGTATCTCCATTGCTTCTCCCTCTGATTGGGAGGTAGGATTAGATAGTTCGAGTTTTGTGGTTTTGTTTGGGGAAGAGTACCGTACTAGAGTGGGGTAAAAATTAAGTATGCCTACAATGGGCAGAGTCCTTCTAGCAGT